>APFE030498611.1:4675-32230 GCA_000404065.3 Pinus taeda | reverse complement strand
CATGACCGGCGACAAGAGTTTGTTCAGTACTTTGGAGGAGAAAGATCTCCAGATACTCATAGTGATGGGTAATGATGAAAAGTATAGTGTCTCAGGTGTAGGCACGGTTATTTTTCAAACTAAGCATGGAGCTCGCATTACCTTAACCGATGTCAAGTATGTAGCAGGACTGAAGAAAAATTTGGTGTCAATCGCAATGCTGGAAGACAGAGGCTATGATGTATTCTTCAGTAAGGGAAAGGTTTTCCTTGGACACATCATCACTAGACAGGTGAAGCAGATCGGTTCACGGGTCAAGAACCTGTACGCTCTTGAGGTTCAAGATGAATGCAAAGCCTTGAGGAGCAAGGCAACTGATGGAGACTTGGTGGTTGAGAGGGAGAGTACATTACCTCTCAACATGCAGTGCCAGAAGAAGTCTCAGACGATTGTGGAGGAGCCACGATTGGTGAAGCAGCTTCAAGAGGTTGTGGAGCAGCCACAACTGGGGAAGCCGAGAGGAGACAGAGTGGAGGCATCCACTCATGCAGAGACCTCTAGTTGGGTGAAATTTCGAGATAGGTGGGCAGAGGGATCACATGCATCCATACTTCCAGGTAGGAGGTGGGACGATGTGGAGTGATCGTCCCAAGAAGGCTGGAATAGGAGCAGGATCCCTAAGGTACCCAACCTCTTTGATTTGACTTTGCTACAGGAGCCCCGACAAGCAGTAGCAGGACTGGATGATTGGGTAGAGACAGATGTGAATGGAGTGGCAGAGAAAGCTACAGTGCAGGAATCCCAAGACAGTGCAGAGATAGCATGCTGCAACAATGCGAGAGGCACAAGAGTGTTGCACTAGTGCAAGATGGCACAGTGAGGTGTGCAACGGTGTAAGATGCATGGAGTGTTGCAGTATCTTAGAGGTCAGAGAGGGAGCACTTGGCAGCGGAAAATAGAGCTTCAGCATTAGAGTATGTTTCTAGCCCAACAGAGAGGTCAGTGGGGAGTTTTTTTGTTTCTAGAGTTGCTGGAGCAACCACACTTGGGAGAAGTGTTTCATGCAGAACATTCCAAAGGTACATGATCGGGTTCGAGTTGAATGCCTTTCTTGTTGAGACTGAGCATTGAAAATTGCAACAAGAAATGCTAAAAATAGCACTGCTATAAATAGCAATTTGGATACCAGGGTTGGATTGAGCAACAGGGAATGAAAAATGGAAGTGCTAAAAATAGCATTGCTATTTTTAGCAGTTCAGGATGGATTCCTATTTTAGTCAGTCCCTAAACTAAAATAGTGAAGTAAAATTCGAATTTGAACTTAACAGCAGTTTGAAAATAAATTAGTTAATTCATTATGAGTTAATTAGTTGTGAAAAATCAAACATGAAGTCTATGTGAGGACATGCAACAGTTTTTCCATTAATTGAGGAATTTATCCATCAGTTAAAGAGATAAGGATGAGTTCTAATTTAAGTTGTAATTAGTTGGCTCAGTTAACTGAATCAAGTCCAGTTAGATTGATTTTAACATTTTGTTTAAATTAATGTGAGTTCAGTTAGTTAATGCATGCTTGCATATAACTGCTGCACTTCAGATAACTGAATATTCTCTCATGAATAACTCATGCATGTCAGTTCAAACAGAGACCTAGTTGAGATCAGAGGAGGGACAGTGTACTATTAGTTGGATGGATTTTTCCTATAAAGGAAACTCATCCATGGAGAAGGATTTATCTCCTTCAAGATTGCGCAGATGGATCAGAGGTTAGTGAGTGTGTGAAGAGGCCAATTCACACAAGTGGTTTCACTGGACCCCATGGAAAATTGCGCAAAGAAATAGGAGGCTTGGAAGGCAAAGGAGAAGGTTTGAGAGAGGCCTTTGACTGTCTATGAGCAGTAGAGCGATTGCAGAGAGAGCATGATAGCTTATGAGCTGATTCTTTTTGTAATCCAGACTATATTTCCACTTGTATGATAATACAGAGTTGGGGTTTTAGGCTGAGGCTTTCCCCGGGTTATTTCTTCTATGTTATGTGTGATTGCTTCTCATTCTCAGTTATATGTGTTCATTGATCATGCTCAAATTGATTAAGCTTTCGCATAGCATTGTAGAAGTAGATCTTGTATTGTGTTTTAGTATATCGCATAATCTGTTGATCTACAGTGGGAATTTCTACAGTGGAAACAAAATGATGGATACAGGTAGCAAGCATAGATAGAAATATCCTTGTTTTTAATTAACAATATCATATAGATGCATCTAAGCAACCCTTTAGTTAGAGTTCACTATAGGAGCACCATCCAATAAATTACTTATGAAATGACTAGTGAATGGGGGCCTCTAGATTAAAAACCTCCTCATTTGTCTTTCTCTCTTAAAGATTTCAGGGGTCGATAGAGATAATGTGAATGGTTAAGCCAAATGAAAAATAAGACATTCCATTTTTTAATGCATCAGGCATAAAATTGAATGTAAGAACCATAGTTACCAAGTTTGGTCATATTGGTCAGACGAATTAAGAAATTTGTTGATGTTATTTGCTTCATTTAATAATTTGTTAGTTTAACACAACATTTATATTAAAAAGGATAAAAATAAAAAAAATAGTAGTTTTAAATTAAAAACTTTATAGAAATTCTATATTAAAAAAATAATAGTTGCAAAAAGGAGTAGTTTAAGAAGGTGATGTTTTCACTCAAAAAATAATGGAAAATCTGACATGATTTTGATGAAATTCAACAGTGTTTTTTGGAAAATTGGTTAATGTTGTCAAACTTCAAAATTTTGGGTGCCAAAGGGTTTCTTGATGGTGCTTAATCCATTCCCACCATCAAAAATGGTGCAAACACTCACACGATCAGATTTCTTGAAAAAGAAATCACTGAATTCTGATGAGAAATTTACCATCTAGGAAAAATTATTACCTCGTTAAATAATGTCTTTGCAAAAATAATAAGTTTCATAATAAAAAATTGCAAAGAAGAAGAGTAAGTTCTATATTTTAAAAGTTGCAAAAAGTTTAAAATACATTCTTCTCACCCTTAGAATTCTTTTGGATGATAGTGATTATAATGTTGGATGATATTGTAGCCCACTACAAAATGAGGATCATTGGTGTGGAATTCATTTAGAGGAGATAATTTTCTATGGTTTACCACAAAGGTTAATCTACACACACTTATTGTTGAATAAATTTGGATTCGATAGGTAGTGATTGAGACATAAATTTCCAGATATGTGGAGGTCACTTGAAGCCTACTTTTAATATCTAATATCTCATTATTTACATTGGACTTTGGCTTTGAGTTTTTGCTACTCATATTATTAGATTTTATTTACATGTTTTTCCAATCTGCAACACAAATAAATTTGATGCATTTTGTTCGTTATTATTTCTAGATCATTTTAAATAGACAAGAAATATTGGACATAAGTAAACATGAATATCCTTGTAAGGAAAATATTTAATGAATTTTCTTTATAATTTTGAATCTCGTCATATTTCATTACATTTTTTTTTAATTTTTGAAAAAAAATAATGTATTAATATTGGTAAGATGTGTATTGGATTTTATAAATCAAAATTTTCTCTTATCAATTCGAATTGGAATTTGATAACTAAATGAATGATATTGTTTTACTAATGAAAACTAATAACACATGCTCACTCAAGCAATGACATGCCGAGAAGCAATATTTAGTTGACCTTACAAAGCTAGTTAATGTGTCAAGTAACACTACTCCACAAACTTAGTTGAATTACTCAACCATGAAGGAAAATTTGACTAAATATGGAAAAAAATCTACTTAGATGACATCAACATGACATACATGGAGAATGGACTCACTAGTTGCATATCCTTGAGATAGAAGGGAAAAAGACCAATGATAAGATAGGTTGAATTGTGTGCAAGCTACGACAAAGTTATGACAAAGTTCTCATTAGCTGAAGTTGCTTCATTCATAATTATTTTAGTAATCACAAATATGGGAATTTTTAGTCCCTGTCTCTACCAAGGACTATAACAATTGCCTCGTATTCAATAGTCCCTTTATTATGGATTACTTTGCCTATCTTTTGTAACTTTAATTGAAGTTTTTGGGAAAAACTAAATATTTTCATTTTCCTGTAAAGTTAAAACTATTTTCCTAATTTTTAAAAATCTTATTTCTAATTTTCCATTGGCTGAATGAGTATTGATGTGACATAATTCCCTTAGTGGAGGGTGATTTGATTTTGGTATTTTTCAGTGCTTGAAAAATAATTTTAAAATGAAAAAAAGACTGATTTTCTAAATGGTCATTCCATCATGAGTGCTCTAACATTGACATTGTTAACCTAACACTGACACTGATGATGTTATCCTAACACTATTAGTGCTCTACCCGGGTGCTTTATGTAAGTGAGGGGTGAGGGGTTGTCCGCAGTCGTGGTCAACTATGTAGGAGAATGGGTGTGCAGAGGGAATGCATGTGTCGAGCAAGAACATAAAACAATTTCCACACACATGAAATTATTTTAAATTTAAGGAACTTTAATTTTCATTTTAAATTTTTACACATCTAGCTATGTGGAACAACATGTGTATAGAGCCAGAGATATATGTGGAGTAAAGGATGTGCGAAACAAGGGGTATGTGTAGGAGAATACGTGTATAGAGGGAATGAATGTGTGGAACAAAAACATAAACAAATTTCCACACACGTAAAATTATTTTAACTTTAAGAAAAACTTTTAAAATAAAAAAATTGCACAAAGAATTGGGAAATCAAAAGCTACTATAACAATAAACATATTTTTCATTTTAAACTATTACACATTCAAATTTGTATAACAACGGGTGTATGTAGCCAGTGATGTGTGTGGAGAAAGGATGTGCAGACAAGCGGTATGTATCGGAGAATAAGTGTGCAGAGGGAATGAATGTGCAAAGCAAGAACATAAATTGTTTTTCCGCACACATTAAATTATTTTAACTTTAAGCAAAAACTTTAAAATAAAAAACTGCACAAATAATTAATAAATTTTGACGGTGTTGGAAGTCGCCAATAGGGGAGGGGGTCTCCCCAATGTGAAATCCCAATTAGACCCCACACTATTTGGAGTAGGATCCCCAAACAGAATACGATCAATTACCAAAGTGGTGGGTTTTTAAAATGTGCCTTGACTGCGATAAACACATACAATGATATATACATGACTTTGGTGGAAACAAGTGTATGAACTTTGTGAAGTGTGAAGTGTAATGCATGAGAAGTTCCATCACATAAAAGAGAGAGAAAGTGAGCCCCTTAGAAGCATGTAATAATACTTAGCTTAGAAGATACACAGGAGCAGTAAAATAGAATCATTAGTTAACTTACAAAATAGTTCACAAGATAACAATAATTGAAACAACATAACAACACACATTCAACAAGATTCATACTAAAGAAAATAAATTAGTTCATAAGAATTAGCATACATGAGATAACACATATCACAAACATAACAAGAATCGTCATACTATATCCCCAACATATGCATGAAAGCGTGCCAACTCTGATCTTTTATTAAAAGCGAAAGTTCCAGACATACATTTACAATTGATAAGACACTAACCCCAATAGTGGAACATCAAGCCAACACTTGCTTATTGAAATAAATATAATCCTCCTATGCTAAATAGGAGAAGCCAGGGCTCCAAAAAAAGCTCTGAATATTTCGAGTCCAATCCCTTTTAATGAATTATGAGGGTGTATTTATAACATATGATATGACCATCTATATCCCTTTGTGCCCTTTGGAATCCCCTCATAAATCTTTAACTTCATTTGTCCTTTTATATCTAATGAACTTTCATATTCCACAATTGACACTTGGACTTCCACTTACATATTTATTTCAAATACAATATTACAAATGCTCATATGAGACAAAAATGGGTAGAGCCTAATAAAGCAAGCCTTATAAGACAAAATAACATATAAAGCTTGAGTTTGAGGAAACTTTAGCTCAGTAGCTTCAACTTGCATATCTTTAGTCACATAGCTATGCCAAGATTTGTATTGTGTGATGGTTTCCTAAAACTTTGCGAGAGGATTAGGATGAAAGTGAACTTTAGCCTCCATTGCATCTAGGTATACAGTCTTGAAGCCAATTTATGTTTCCTTCTTCAATAATAACAACATATTGTTGATCTTGAGAAGGCCACCAATATACTTCTTCATGTTATGTCTGTTGATTTCCAGGTCATCTTTTGCAGCAATCTACCTTAAATGGTCCAAGTATTCTAAGACTTCTTGTTTGACTGCATTTCTACCTTTTTCTTTTGAGAATGTCCCAACTGAAGGGATTTTATGATATTTCACCATAGAACCCACACTTTTGTACAATCGGGCATAAGAGGACAAGATGTTGGCTATGAAAGCACTAAGTTGTTTATTTCTTTGTATAAGCATCAAGACTTTAGATTTTTCCAACTCAACTTGTTATCTTGTTTTCTTAACCAACTCAAGTGGCACACCTTTGTACTTCATTCCCCATTCATGCACTACAGTGATAACTGTGTAAACAACTTTGATAGCTTTTGCATTCTCCCTTGATTTTTGTTGCATATCATGCAAGGGGACAACTTCTTTGTCCACGTTGACCAACTCCTCAAAAAGGTTCTTCATAGTTTCTCCCAATGTTAGTACTTCACCAAGTATAGCTTCCTAAAGCTCTTCTAAGTACACTTGTTGTTGGCTTGTTGGGGCATGACCCAGTTTTGGAGCTAATTAGCCAAACAAATCCTTGTACTATTGGCCCTTTCGGAAACATTCCATGGAGCGTGGACTGAGGTCTCACCCGAAGTAGTATGGGAGGGTGCTGGAACCAAGGTTCCGCACCCTTGAGATGTTTGAGAGGTTGAACTGATCCAACTGTTAGTTTCTTCATGCAGGTTTCTTTGTGTACTTCCCAAGCCTTCGCGCCTTTCGCACAACCCTAACCAAGCGTTGTGGAGCTTCCGCGCTGCTAGAGTAGCGCTCTGGGCTATTCCCCTAAGTCGCACCAAAGATATTACTTATCTTCCTATGCTTAGGCAATTATATTCGCGTAAATAGATTTATTACGTTATATTTATTTATATAACACATTCTTAGGAGTTCGCACAGCAAATAAATAGTACACTTGCAATTTAAACCCAATCATATATCAAAACAGGAAAAGATACACAGAAATATTGTAAACTTCTCTTTATTAATTCTTTCAATGGTTACAGACTCGACCTTCCTTACGCACTCAATTGCAAGGGTCGGTGCACTCAGCTACAGACTACTAGGCCTCTACGCACTCAGCTACAGAGCCTTCTCCCTATTCTTCGACCCAAAGACACACTTTACACTTTGATTCAGTCTCTTAGACTTCTCATGCTTCCATTCTATTAGTTATGTTATACATTTAGAGCCTCGCTCTATTTATTCAATCCCATGGTCCGTGGACCATAGGTAGGTCTATCAAGCCGACATTACATTACAAAACGAGGGCAGACAACCCTGTGACTCTATTATAACTTCACGCTCCGCGCCCATAATTTGCGGAGCTTTTACAAAAGAATTGGTCAAAACTTGGGCTTTAAGCCCCAAAACATGCCTTGGGAGATTCCATGCCCAATAGGCCACCAACACAAACATCATGACTCACCCTCGAGTCACTCTGTTGGTGTGGAGATCTTCGCGTGGAGTCCCTCCAAATCTGTCCGAACTGCTGCAAGGTCGGCAGCACACTGAGAGGCTACCTGCTCGATCTCCTATACACATTGTTCCGAGATCACGGTGTCGGAACTGCTTCCTTGCATTTGTGCCTGTGTTCCCTGCATCTGTGCAAGCTTGCCTTCAATTGCTACTGTGATGGTGAAGGCCTCGTCAATCCAAGGCTAAACGCATGCCTTCAGGACTGCTTCCTTATGTCATGCCGTGTCCACCTGTTCTTTTAGTGCTTTGCCCTGTTGCATCCACATGAGCCTCTGATTGAGGGCCACTGTCTGCGGAGTTCCTTTCACGCTGTCATACTACTGCTGGAGTTCTCGCACCTCTGTCTCTAAGTGCTGGATGTTGGGGTCCTCCTGAAAATTCGTGAGGACCTCAAAGGATTCCTCCAAAATTCTGGTGCAATCTCGCACTGCACTGCCGATCTCATCCAGTCCCACTGTAATAGCATTGGTGCACTGTTCTCTGACTTCCAGATGGGTGGATGGTTGCGCCTTTAACCACAACTCGGTGATCTAAAGGTTCAACTCCAGCTGAACCTTTGACATTTCCTCCCGCACCTCGCACACCACTGCTACTAGCCTGTGGATGCGTGCCTCTACTGGTGTGTCTGCTAGGATGGTCGGCTCATGGATGCTTTGACAAGTTTCATTTAGTACCTGTACCAGCTGTCAATTTTGCGACACCACTTCGTCGCACTACAAGCTCAACTGTTCCATGTTGATTTTCTGCTCGCTTAGGACTTGTAGCGCGCAGCTCTCCCAAGCCCGTAGTTTTGTAGTAATCCCATCCTACAAAACGTATAATGTCTCCCGTAGGAGTGCAGCCATGTTGATGTCGATACCCTTCAACGCGCTAATCATAGGTCTGTCGGCCCCATTTTTTGTCACCAATGCCCCTTCTGGCATCACTATGGTATTTATCACCCAGGCGCACAGCATCTGCTCTGCTGAGGTTGTCCCGACTGTGAGGCTGGTCGAAAGAGTACCAGCCTAAGGAGTGCGCACCTGCAACTCCTGTAGCTATGCTCTGAGGGCCCCCAAGACAATTTGGTTCTCCTGCATAAAATTTGGAGGGCCTCAGAGGTGACATCACGTACTGTCTCGCCGATGTTGTGCAGATCACCCTCGGTAAGGGTGATCAGGTCAATCGACAACTTCGATACCTTGACCTTCTTGTGCAACCCTATCCGCTCGGTCGAGTGCTGGCACAATTGACACGGTTTGTGGGTCTGCGCCTCCCTCCTCTTCTTCTACTTCTTGCCCGTGCAAAGGTGACTTTTGGCCCTCGCACGCATTCGCTGCTACTGCTACTGCTACCTTTTTCTATTTAGTTGTTGTTTGTACAGCGTCCCAAACCTCCTGTGCTTCTACTACCTCTGCCTCCTTCCTTCTCTTCTCAACCTACTATGCCATGCGCAGTTTTGCCTCCTCTTTCTTCCTTTGCGCCGTAGACTTCTCCATTGCCGCGATGTCTGGAGCGCACCACTCCGGTGGCTGTGTCTCCAGTACATTAAAGATTACATCGTCTGTGGCTACAACGGGTAGCTCTCGCCATTGCTTAGCCAGGTCCTTGCGCGCTCTGATGTATATGTTGTGGAGGTCCGCCTTAAACTCTGCAAAACTTTGCAGGTTGTTGTAGACAATGGGTGACAACCATGGCTTGTAGTTGATCCCCATTTTGAGGTTCATCTCCATGAACACCCAAAATATCTTACTGTCACGAATCCTATTTGCATCCTTTGTGGCCTAGAGCAAAGTGTATTTCGCGACCTCTGGCAAATCCCTGTCAATCGTGGGGAATTGACTGTCCTCTAGAAATTCCCATGCCACAAGCGCTATGGACAGCGAAAGCCATGCATAGTGGAATGTTTTTCCTTGTTCTTGAGCTTCGCAGCAATTCTTCAAGAATTCCTTATAGAGGAACTTGGACCAGTTAAACTGGACCCCCTCCGTGCACTGCTCAGCAAGTAATACCACCAGCGCGGGTACCTCGTCCGTGCGGCACTTGCGCATTACCTTACCTCCCAAAATTTGGGTTGCCACTCTTACTTCTTTGTCGTTGATGCTGGATATGGCGTAGCCCCTCTTCTTCTTTTCCAGTTTATAATTCTTCTTCATGGCCTCCACAATGGCCAGGTCACTGCTTTTCCCCTCCGAGATATCCGCGGGGTCCTCTCCTTTGCATGGCAGCTAGGTGATGCAGTGAATCAAGTGTTTCGTGATGGGGATGGGCTCCTCCAGCCACAAACACCCACCATGCACCAGGCAGAGCAGCTGCCTGATGACGAAAGTTGTTATTGGGGCGCAGTGGAAATGTGGCACCCAAAGAAGGTTTAGCAGCCCTTCCTTTTCCACTCTGTGCAACCACTTTCGCGACTCTAATTCAGTAACCCCCACTGCAGTGTTCTTCTTAGGCTTCATAATTTGCATGGTCTCTAGGTGAGGGAACTTCTCATGGTCAGTGAAGTCCCAATCTTCAAATTTTAAAGTAGGCACCCGTCCGAGGTGCGTGCCCTTAAAAATGATGTTATCTGGGAGGAGTAGGGTCTGGAGAGAGCTCTTTCTCTCATCAAGATCCTTGGGAACTTTAGCCTTCCCCTTCCCTAGGGGGATATAGGTGGGCAGCTTTGTTGGAGGGTGCGTAGGCTCAGTTTCCTCCTCCATGCCTTCGTCCTCGTCTTCTTCAATGATCAGGTCCTCTAGGGCTTCCTCCTCCTCATTGGTTTCTATGTTAATGGCTTTCCCCTTTTCTTCCATCGTCAGCCTAGTGCGCAACGAGTTTTGCGGGGACACACGTACGGGAACCATCACCTGTTTGTCCTTCTTTGGTCTTGGCGTGCATGGTGATTTCGGGATTTCTGCCACAATCCTGGCACCTTCAAGGGCATCCCCCACAGGCAGGGCCTACGCGACCTCTTCGACGGTCATCTCTGTGACATCCATAACTTCCTCAGATGCTGCCATCGTGTCCGACCAGAAATCTATCGTTCGCGTATTTAAGGGCTCAACGAATGATCTGCACAGGTCAAATAGGGCTCTACTCAGGCTACGCAGGGTATACAACTGCTCAATTTGCAAATGACCAAGTGTTGTTTGCTGGGTAGTCCTTTGTAATTTATAGGGCCTTTTGAATTTGAATTCGACCATTCCCCTGAAATCCGGTTCATTAATTCTCCCTTGGCAGCAGATTTTTGCAAATCTTGCCAATAAATTGTGTCTTAAATGCCTGTCGCCCGCTCCATTTGGCCTTAAGTCAAACATCCCATCATGAATAGTGACTTCAATAGTCACTTTTTGGCCAACCCGCGCGGCGCGCAGCCCCGCTTGCACGTTCGCAGACCTTGTGACTCCTTGCTTCTGCGCGCAGCTCCAACATCACGCAGCTTCCGGGTAGAGTAGTTTTAGTCCCGCACCTCCTTTCAACTACCTGAAGTGCTAAGGCTGTATTTCCCTCAGCTAGTCAGGTGGCCATGCCACCTGTATAGGGTGTCATTCGGTCATCCGTCACTTTTCCTGGAAAATACCCACATCTTATTGTTTCTGGTGGCATCATGCACTTTATCATCTGCAGCACACCACCCTAGTTGATTCTCTTAGTAATATGCAGTCCAAGCCAAGGCATCAGACCGATCAATTCGTGGTGATAATCCTCAAACTTGTCAGCATGATCATGCACACCCTGTCTTATCACCCTAGTTTTCTTATCGAGAAAATATTCCTTTATCTCGTCCTCCAGCTTCTTGAAATTCGCTTCTACCAGAGCGCTTTTTCTCCTTAATCGCACCCTTTCTTTCTCAAGCTCTTGGAGCCTAAAATTTCCCTATTGGATTTCTTCTTTCAAGGTTTCACAAACCGTCGTATCTATCGGTGTTGCGATGCGCAGACTCGACATTTCATGTACTATAGGGCTTCCAGCGTTCACTTCATACTTTAGCCTTGGTGATGCCCATGCTGTGAGGTTCTTACACGCATTCCTATAAGCCCATAGAACCACTGGTATGCGTAGGTCACAGTCAGCCCGCTTCACATTGTGGACCTTCTTCAGCGCTTCAAATACTTTGTTAAAGGCTTCAGCGTGGATAACCTTCTGCGCACTTGGTCTTTCCATACTTCGTAGTTTCAACCGGAGGGGTTGTTCATGCCATTGCCTTGCCCGCACCTGCTTACTAACAATGTCTCCTAACGCGAAGGCTATTTGCATCCGCACAGGTTTCGTACCATATGCGTGTATCCATCTAAACAGGTGGGCACGCATACCGTTTCATCCAGAAATCTTGTTTGTTAATTGCATCTAAGGCTTCCCAAACCGCATGCGCATCATCCTTTTGCATTCGTGCTAGTCCTCAAAACTTCTTTGGTGCGTACCCCACCACTTCACGGGCATAGCGTGGAGTACCCACTTCAAAGCTTTGAAACGTTGTTGTTCCAGCACTTTTCTTTCAAATATGCTCAGGAATTCATCCACCTCACTTAATCCATCATATGTAGGCAGATCCCTCACCTCTGTCGATATGCAGTGCAACGATCTTGTCATCATGTTACAGTTAAGTGTGGTTACCTTGTGCAACTAGTTCTGCCATCGTTCTATTTCCTCGTCAGAATCCGATGTGCATGAGATTTCGCACTCCCATGAGATTCGTCCATCCGCGGTCGGATTCGCCCAGTGTTGCTCTCATGTGATTATCTTGTAGATGCAGTCCAAGTCATCATCACTGTCGTAGTCACACACCAGCTCTGTGTAGCGCAATCCTTCTGCAGGGTCCAATGGTACAACCACACGTAGAGACTTTTTCTCAAAAACCATCTTGCGCTTCTTCAGATTTATCACCCAATTCATGTCAGTGGCCCAATCGATTCCTAATAGCGAGTGGTAGGGATTGCTGTCAGCAACAATCTCTATCACTTCGAAATCGGCTAGTGCACTTGCTCCCTCGATATCTACTGTGATTCCCTGCAATCTCCCCATTGGTAGGATATTTTGCTAGTTCGCCATTCGCAGTTGGATAGGAGACCATTGCAGTGTAGGCCTTCCCATGAGCTCCCATGACTGCTTTGGTAGGAGGTTCGCGTCCGATCCTAGATCCAGAATCACTTGGTCCATCTCATATTCCCCAATCTGCACAGTCAATCTCATCTCCCTTCCTATTCGCATTGTGTGCTTTATGAGCTTCCAAACTACATGTGTTTCTCCTTGCGTGGTCCTAACGCATCTATTTATGGGTTCATGTAGCCCCTTTACAGCCTTGCTATCGCGTAGCAGCTTCATGCATGTTTCCAGGAACGTGGTGAGCATTGATGGGTCCATTTCTGGCTCCAGTCTGTCTTTACTTCCTAAAGTGGAGGCATCAGCGAAGCTCTTCTTGGCTTCCATGAAGGTTTCCTTAGTGCGCTCCAAATCAAACTCTAGTTCCTTCATTGGGGCCTTTCGAACCCAAGTACTTTCTTCAGGCTACTTGCCTTTGTCATCCCCTCTCATAATTCCACTTCAGAGCACAATATTCACATTAGGGTCTTCCTCACGCAGCTCAGACCTCATCATTTGTAGGTTCTGAGTTGGGGGAGGTTGGAGTGCTCCTTTATCGCACAACCTTACTATCAACGTGAGACAATCCTCTGTCTCGTGATCAAACAATGTACAATACAAACATGATGGCCACGTTGGATTTGTACAATCGTAGGCATAATGTCCTGGCCCTCTGCAATTGTAACATATCAATTGTTCGTGACCTCTCCCTGGTCCTCCACCACCTCGGCCTCTTCTGTGCCCTTGAAATCTGGTTCGCGCCATCCCTGTGTTCTGATCAAGGGGCCGCATTTCATCCTGAACTCTGTAGGTAGGATTCGGATCCATCATCAGCTCATAACTTCTACAGGTGCGCTCATCATGGCCTACTGATCTACAAAAATTACAGAACAATTGTTGTGATGTTTGCATATACTTCTACAATAAATGGCGGTTATCTGTAGCATGCTTTCCTCCTATCTGACAAATCGCGCACCATAGTGTAGGCGCCATGCTTGGTCCTGCTTGTGTCTTCGGTCTCAACACCTGGTAGTGGTCCTTCTCATGCCCCTGGCCCTTGCACTTTACGCACCATACCTCATCACGTACCTCTGGGCGGGCTGTCCTGTCTTGTTTCAAACTCTGCACCTCAAGGCACAAGTTTTTCAATTGCACGTGAATCTACTGACTCCTAGGTTGGGATCTTGTATCGGGGTCTCGTGCAATCTCATCACGACCTCCAAAGCCTCGGCCTGAGTTGTTAGCCTCTGTTGTGACAACGCGTTCCTTAGATGTGGTGTTAACGATGCTACAAACCATTCGCAGTGTTTTCCATCTATCAACATCATGTTAGCTTCGTGAATTGTACACTTTAGTCTCTAATCCAGCTCCCAAGGGGTCTCACCTGGCAGCATTGTGATTTCCTTAAACCCAATGATCGACTGTGCCTTTGACTTTGGCCTGCTAAATTCTTTGTCCAACGCAGCTTGGATATCTGCGATCCCCGCATTCAGATTATCATTGGAATGCTTAATGTACTAGGTCAGCGCACGATCTTGCAAAGCACTGACCAATGTTGCCTTCTTTATATTGTCATCTATGACTCCCTATGCTTCCCATACAGCTTTTATCATGAACCAAAATTGGTTCGGCTCTTCATTCCCTACTCCTTTGAACACTAACAACTTTATCGCGCTCGCAATAATGCTACGCGGTGGTGGCGGAGGTGGTATGGGCAAAGATGGGGGTGAAGACGGTGAAACTGGCGGTGGTGTGGGTGGGGGTGGTATGCACGGAATTCTCTGCCTTATCATATTGATCGCACTTCTTGGTGAGACCTGTGCGAGCTCTTCTTCGCCTCCTCATGGAGGTGAAATCAAGGGGCTAGTTTCTAGTTTTGTACTACCTTTGTTTCTGTATATTCTCCCACTTTGCGTAGCCCCAAACATCAATTTATTCGCATAACTCGTTTTTCACACAGTAGCATTTTAATCCAAGTGTTCAAAGATTTAACGTACTTACCTCGTGTCCCTTTGAGGAAGCGTCATTCTACCTCGCTAGCTAACTGAGTATCTACTACGAACTCAGTGATGAATCCTCCTATGATTCAATCGAGCCAGTGATCAACAGCACACGCGATCTTATCCTCTGATGCTTC
This sequence comes from Pinus taeda, assembly GCA_000404065.3. Lineage (NCBI taxonomy): Eukaryota > Viridiplantae > Streptophyta > Pinopsida > Pinales > Pinaceae > Pinus > Pinus taeda. Next base: position 17,355 of record APFE030498611.1, on the reverse strand, counting down.
CAATCTGTGCACCAATTATGGAATCCACACAATAGGTCTGTCGAGTTTACACCTTCCTTGGCTATCTGCTATCTTCACGATCCACTCATATAGCTCAGTAGGGAAAGACGTGAAGAAAATTTCGTGGATCTCTGTATATAGGTAGCAGTCTAACCAATCTTCCTTTGATAGTCGCGGATTCCTATTTTCCTGCGCCGCAAACTCGTGAATCTTTCTGTCCAACCAATCTTCAATTCCTTTCTTTGTCGGATTCCAGTGATATGACATCAAACATCCCTATGCAGATCCCGTTCCCGGCAACAGAACCATTTGTTGGCTTGTTGGGGCCTAACCCAGGTTCAAAGTTAATTAGCCAAACAAATCCCTGTACTACTGGCCCTTTCAGCAACATTCCGCGGAGCGCAGACTGAGGTCTCACTCAAAGTAGTATGGGAGGGTGTTGGAACCAGGTTTCCACACCCTTGAGATGTCTGAGAGTTTGAACATGTCCAACTATTAGTCTCTTCAAGCAAGTTGCTTCGTGCCCTAATATACTTGCCTTTGCGCAGCCCTAATTAGGGGTTGTGGAGCTTCCGCACTGCTGGAACAGCGCTCTGCGCTATTCCCCTAAGTTGCACCAAAGATCTTACTTATCTTCCTATGCTTAGGCAATTATCTTCGTGTAAATAGTGTCTTACGTTATATTTATTTATATAACACATTCATAGGAGTTTGCAAAACAAATAAATAGTACACTTGCAATTTAAACCCAATCATACATCAAAACAGGAAAAGATACACATAAATATTGTAAACTTCTCTTTGTTGATTCTTCCAATGGTTACAGACTCGACCTTCCATGCACACTCAGCTGGAGAGCCTTCTCCCTACTCTACGACCCAAGGACACACTTTACACTTTGACTCAGTCTCTTAGACTTCTCATGCTTCCGTTCTATTAGTTATGCTATACACTTAGAGCCTCGCTCTATTTATATAATCCCATGGTCCGCGGACCATGCATAGGTCTATCAAGATGACATTACATTACAAAACCGAGGGCGAACAACCCTATGACTCTATTATAACTTCGCACTCCACGCCCATAATTCGCGGAGATTTTACAAAAGACTTGGTCAAAACTTGGGCTTTAATCCCAAAAACATGCCTTGGGGGATTCCATGCCCAACACCTGTGTGGGAGCTATCTTATGAACCTTTATCTATATTTTTTCTATTTGTTGTCTCATAACTTCCATAAACAAATTTCCATTTGTATATTCTCGACCATCAAATATTTTTAGTTTGCCTTAGAAGCTCCTGCAAAGACCAAGTTGGTTGTGACAATAGCTTGAGGATTATTTTTGTTTCCATTAAAATCATCTTCTCCTTGATGAAAGCAAGATGTATGAGGTCATATGGAAAATGCTTCTTTCTTTCTTCCACAATTTTCTTCTGAAGCTCATTGTGTGTTAATCTGTAAATATCCATGAGTGGACTTTCATCAAGAGGAGCAATTTCCTCTTCATCATTTGGAGCTTTCCCTTCTGTAGGAGGAGGGGGAGACTAAGTGATGATTTGTTTTGTACAAGGCCTAATATTAACATCTTCATTCTGGCATTTTGGATCTACCTCCATGTTTTGAGTAAGTATCAAGCCTTCAATCTCTTGGGAAAGTTATTATCCTATTGTTGTTTTCTTTCTTCTTCTAGTAGCCAATTTTGCTCTTCTTCTTCGGCTTGCTTCAACATTGTTTCTTCTTTTTCTTCTCTCCTCATTTATTCTTCTTGAATATTCTTTTTCTCATATTCTTTTTTCTCTTGTTCCTCCTTTTTTCTTAGCTCTTTCTCTTGCCTTTTTTCTTTCCTCTTTCTCTCTACTTCCATAGCTACTTTAGAAACAGTTGAATCTGCTTTGAATTTGTCGCTTTGCTCCTCTGTTAGACTGTGTGCAACCTTCATTTTATACTTATGCTCACTAGGTTTCACTTCCCTAATCTCCCTACTTTCAGAGTAGCTTCCAGTTCTGGAGTCACATACGATGGACCTACATGGCTAACTGGTGCGTGAGGCCTAGAGGCATTATAACATTTTTTAATATTTTCCTCTTCTGGTTTAGACTAGGTCCCACTTGGCCATTTGAAATGTATCTTGGAATAGTGCTACTTACAAACTCTTTTGGGATCATACAATTGGTACTTCATAATACCAAACCTGAAGTTTTGCAACTCATTACCTTCAGTTTTTGCAACCTTTAGATTCTTAATTTCATAGGATCCCACCTGCAAAGGAAAAGTGGTCGAGGGTGCTTTCCTTTTCCTTTGCAAGACAATTTATAAGCCTATGGAAAGATGGTATGTGATATCCTGCATGACCAATTTCTCATTGGCGTACCTCAATAACAAATGTGATGACTTCTAACAACCAAAGACCCTGATGTAAGTGCCATCAGTTAAGTAAACTCAATCAGCAAGTTCTACTACTATGTCCATAGCATCACGGGACATGCAAGGTGGCTCTTCTTTGAAGATCATCCGGTGCAATTCTATGTGGAAGTGATCAGTCAACTTCTCCATGACTCCTATATAACTACACTTTGAAAGCAACTAGTAATAAATATGAGAAACAGGTTTTTTTGGTGTCCAAGTCCAGCTCATGCCAAGGAAAGAATTTTGAGCACATATACCATTCAATAGGTATGCAAGCATATAGAATCTGGCTTGTTTTCCCTTAGGAGGATTCTTTTCATTAGTCACATGAATCATAATCTTTTGATCCAACAGATCTAACTAGTTGAATACCTTTCCCTCATTGACAATATGATGCAAAATATAAATCCAACCTTCATGAAAGGTTTCACTACTCGTCTGACCATATCTTTGGAAACATAATATAATCAGGTACTAGAACACCTTTCTAAGAGATTTGTTCTTGTATGTGTTGTTGCGTGTATGGAAAAACTTAGATGGCTCTTTCACCCAAGTTTTGATAACATCCTTCATGCTCAAATAATTGGTGACTGCATAAAAATGAGGATCCATGTATGCTTCTGGCTTGGGCAAATGATACATGAGATGAATATCATGGGCCAAAAATGAAGAAAATCATTTTCCACTGACATTGTTGAGGGTCATGCTCTTTGTATCTGTGTACCATAAGATCCACTTGAAGATATATGCACAAGGGAAGAGTAAGAACCTGCATGAAGCTTTATGAAATCCTGACTTCTGGACATTTATGTATACCTATATGTCCTCTAGATCTACTTCAAAACTGGTAGCTATGAATGCATCCTTAACTATATTCCATGTGATATTTGAATCCTTTTCAATGAAGAGTTGTGTCAGACATAATAGGCATGGTAACTGGAGTACTTTAAAATGCTTCACCAATGTTTCTCTTTGTAGTGTCTTTTGAGGCTGATCTCTTTGCAGGCATGATGACAACAACTAGTAAAAGAGAGATGAGCTCAAAACCTGCAGAACCTATATCAAGTGATGCACTCAGGCGAAAACAATTTAGATCAAGTAGATCAGTTCATTTATCAAGATTAAACCACTAGCATACTCACTTAGAGAAGGATTACATAGTTTTTGGGCTCATAGAGGCATACTAGGCTCTTGAACTGCACACTGGGTAGTCTCAATATGAAAGGGAGGATCTTGAGGCTTGAGACTGCACAATGCACAGTCTCAATTTGATATGTTAAGGGAAGAGATTGCACATTGTGTAGTATTAGTGTCCAAGGTTTAGGCTTGAGGCATGGCACTGTGCAATGCACAACTGGGTAAGCCAGTGATTGTGCACTACTCGGTCCCAAAGCCTAAGGGTGAGGCTTGAGCCTTGAACTCACAAAATGCGCAGTTGGAAGGGGTAGAAGTTACTTAGGGTTGTGCAGATATTCTCGAGAAGGAGAGAGTAAACTTAAAGGTGTGAATGTAAGGGTAGAAAGCTTTGGTGCACTAAGATGTCTTATTACAAGAAATCTTAATACCTACATTCATTATCAACCCAAGGCAAGTATTTTTATTTCAAGAGTGTCAACACTATATATGCAGTGAATTCAAAGGTCAATTTATGTTGGAATCATTGCAATTGCTAATGTCTATTTCTCTAGATTCAATCCAAATACTTCTGAAAGGAATTTATAACACATTTTCAAAGCTACTTAATCTATTTTGCAAGCAACCAAATTAGAATGTGGATAGAAAGAATAACACTTGACAATCTAACGGGTATTGAAACTAACCCATTTAACATGAAGGAAAGCTATGGTAATTGAACAGCAAATAACGATATAAACATCTCATGGAAAGAAATCACTCTAGCTTTGATATCTATGATAGCGTTACTTTAGAATGAACAGCAATCTGGAATTAACATAACAAATTTAATGAAGAGCATCATGCATATATAATCACACAGATAAATCTAGAATATTGACTTAACAACAAATGCAAATCAGAATCTTCAATCCTCACAGTAATCAGAATGATACTAACTTTGCAAAGTAACAATAATAAATAGTGAAGAATAAATAGAAATAATTATAACACAATTGAAGCAATAGATCTTCTATTGACTCGGCCCAAAGTCTCCGGAAGTCCCCATTGTTAGATATTCAGAATATGATTATGAATTAAACACGGTATTCTTCATTAAAATCAATAAAAGAGTTACAGCATCACCGAGATGAAAGTATTATATGTCCAAAAATAATAGTTACAATTTGTGAATTCCTAAAACTAGTTGTGCAATTCGCCTTACGGCATTATATAACAATTGGAAAAGTAAATAAATAAAAGTGAATCCTCATGATCAAGGGATCTAAGGATTTCGCAATACTCGATCTGATTTCATCATAAAATAGCATTGGTCCTCTTGGTATTTCGCTTTCTTCCATGCTCAGGATGCTGTCTTTTTTCCTTTATTGGTTGTTGTTGTTCTGTCAATTGAACAGTTATCATCCAATCTGCGCCCCTGCATATAAAGATAGTGAAAGTCAGTTTTCCATGCCTAGATTTATCTAATTTGTTACTAATCGATTTTACCCAGCTTCTATTGTTGTTTCCTCTATTTTTATCCAGAAAACAAAGATAAACATGTGAAGACAAATGCTTAATTACGCTATTTATGAGGAGAAAACATACCTTTTCCTCGGCCCAACATACTCCCCTGCTTACCTTATTGCATTTCCTCATGCAATCAGATGGTTAAGGTGTAGTTGAGTTAAGGAATAGGCTAGATATACTTCCTCCTTATACAGCCTGAAACTGTTTTTTTTTTTCAAGCACTGCAAAAGCCTGGTTCACTTGTTGATATGTGAAGTTATAATCATGGTGGTACCCATCTGGGGGATACTAGATAATTGGACTTCTATATCGGCACCCTATCCACTCAGGGTCCATGCTCAAGACCATGTTGTTGTATTTATCTAAGTGAGTGGAGGCAGCTTTGAAATTCCTTAATCCAAATGGCTCTCTATTCTTGATAGTCTTGTTGGAGGCTTCCCATCTCTGTCTGGCTGCAGATAAAGCTTATTCTTTGATTTCCTGGAAGCACTCCTTCCCTTCTTGTATGATATTTGTGTTCAGTGGTCCTAATTGGCCCACAACACCCATTCGTTTCATGAATTGTTTGTGTTGGACAGAGAGGTGCAAGGATTTTGTAGTTTCTCCCCTAACCCACAAGTCTATGTCATATTCTTGCTTTCTAAAAGTATTATGGGCCTTAGCCCATTTTATCTGGTTAGTGGAAAAGGAAAGAAAGGCTTTGAATTGGATATCCCCTATGAAGGGGCCAGGATTGTTGTCTAAGTCATCCTCTAAAAAGAAATTATGCATGTACAATTCACACAGGAGGCGTTGTACCTGTTCATTATGTTCCTTGAAACACTTGACAAAATCTGGGATGGTATTAATTTCTACTGACTTGCTAGTATCAACAGCTTTGACCTTCAATAAAAGATATCTTTCTAGTAAGAACAGTGCATAGTTGGTGGCAGGTGTTCGGCATGACAAGGCATCTGAATAAATAGAGAAAAAAGTCTCCAATTGCTCTTTAGCTTTCTGCAACTTGACCTATGCTTTTTCAACTTTCTTTTGTTCATCCTTGTAATTAGCGAAAGTCTCATCCTCTATGACCATGAGTGCCTCAAATTTCTTTCGTAACACTTGGTGTACTCACAGGGGCACTACTTCCTCTTTATGTCGAGTCAATTCCTGCTGAGTCTTGACTAGTTCATTCTGCAATTTCCTAATGACCGCTTCCCTTACCAGGGGAGTGTAGGTAGGCATCTCCTTTGTCTGGACCTCATCATCATGTGTTTCCATTGGGTCAATCTAAACAGCAACCTTGGCCGCTTCTCAAATCTTGCAACAATCAGCTTGGGTGTTTTCTTCAGTATCAATTTGAACGAAAGCATCAATAGTAGGGAAGTTTGTTTGGGTTTCCTGTGGGCAAACACAAGGATCTTCTGTCTGCATTTCACTGTCTTCTAAAATACATGTGTCTGTTTCAGTTTCTTTTGAATAAACCAAAATGGTCTCAGTCTAGGTTTCAACATCTTCCCCAGAGCAATGTTCAGTTTGGGTCCCTGTGGTCTCCAATTCTGCTTTCACTTTCTTAACCCTAACGGCTTCCTTCAACCACTGTCTTAGCTGCTTAATTGTTTTCTTTTGCCTCCTATATTTCTTAAGCATCTTCCTGAGTCTGTCCTTGTATGTTTTCTTTGTTGTGAGGCTTCTGACCAGCGATGGCACAGATGTATTTACTCCAGGTTCATGTTCAAGTGGAATTGTGTCAACATCAGGATGGGGTTCTAATGGTACTGTCTCTCCTGATGGATTTTCACCTTCCAGGTCTCTATCTCCATGAGCTTCCCTCTCAGGAGACCCCAATGGAATGGTGTCTCCTGAGCAATTATCATTTTCAGGGTCTTCTTCAATATGGGCCTCGTCCTCTGGGGACTTCATAAAAATGGTGCTCCTTGGTTGATTTTCACCTTCTAGGGTTTCTTTTGTAGGGTTTTCCTTAGTTGGGGATTCCAGTGGACCAGTAGCTTCTACTTGATTTCCTTCCCTAATGGTTTCCTCTACATGCATTTATGCTTCAAGGGGCTCCTCCATAGAAGGAATTGGTTCCCTCTTTTCTTCCACGTTATCAGTAAACAGCAGGGTTTCATCGTGACTAGGACTGTCAGCAGGGGAAGACTAGTTGAGGGCATAATTATGCCCTTCAGAATTCTCAGATTGCTCCCTTCCTTCACCAAATATCCCCATATTTTCCAGTACGTAGGCAACCTCTTCCTCGTAGTCTTGCAAAGAGACATCTTGTGGACTTAGGGGACATGTGAGCTGGCCCTGCCTCGTCTATTTGAATTGGGGTGTGTCATTGTGACTTACCATCGCAGAGCATCTTCGCTTTGCTGGGCCCAAGACAAAAGATGGATTCTTTCTTTTCTCTGTCCTTTTCGGACCTGTCACTCTTGGCCCTTGATGTTCAATTACTAGGTTTTCTATAGGTGGGGCCAGAGTAGGATTCACAAGGTTATCCCAGGTTAGCTATTGTTGGGTTAGTCCATGAATGACGATTGATTTGATCAACCCATGATGGCTGATGACTGTATGTGGGTCATTTTCCTTTCTTACCCGATGGGAAACATCATGTAATATAGAATTTAAATAAAATGGCAGGTTAACTGTAATTTTCTATTTTAAAATAGCTAACAGTTTAAGTTGGCGAGGTTTTACCACGTCTTGTAGCCCATCGCACATGATGTACCTCTGCACAATGGCTGCCAATTCCTGCCATGGATGTCTCAAAGTTGTAGGGTGAACCCCTTTTGCTTTTCACACCAATTGCTCATCTAGCTCCTGAAATACTGTAACTGCTTCCTGCAAAAGAACATGTTTGTCTGTCCATATTGTTCCTTCTGCCAGAAGTCTAGTGAATTCAACTATGATCGCTTTGGAGACTGTTATGTTCCTGCCTCTCACTATGGTGTGGCCATTCTGCAAATTCTGCAGAAATTCAAGTGTCATCTCCTCATCAAATCCCTGTAATCCGGTCAAATATTGTAGACAACTGGCACGCTTAAGAACAGCACGAGCTTGGTCTGATACCTTGAGCACTGTGGGTTCATTTCGCATGGCCTTTCCTTCGATGACTGTTTTTTTTCTATGGCTAGTTCACTTGAATGCACTTCTCTCACTCTTTCACAGTTTCGAACAGCAATAGAGAATGTTAAAGCTATTGACAGGAAAATGACGTTGTTTTGAGAATTAATACCACAGACAATTAAGTTATTTGTCTCATCAACAATATTTGGCACAAGATCACAATCAATTCGCGTGCTATCCATAATGGCTGCCTTCTTTCCTCCAATTAGAATTGGTTTGATAATTATTACACACACACACAATCATCATGCAGTCCTTTAATTGGAAATTAGTTTAATAATCATCACACAACTATCCATAAATTGTCACACATGTTGTTCATATGCACACCATCCCCCCTCCAATCAGAAAAGGACGTCCACGCTCGCCAAGCATGGGAAATAAAGGGGAAAGTGTTAGTAAATCATAAATGCAAGAAACCAATCAATAAAAGCAGTGTAATATATGACAACGGCAATCAAAGAAGTACACGTCAAAATATTTGAAATGCCTGTAAAATAAAATAGAGATTTACACAATTATGTCAATAGATTTTTACCTTAGGTGGCAAAGTGGCAAATGCACGACCAGTGATAAATATTAATGACTGGCAGTAAAGTGATTGAACAAATATGATATAATGGATACAAGATATAAGTTACCATGCATGTTGGCTTTTAGGAATGTTGTTCAAATGGGAAATTTTCCTTTATAAATGAATCCATAGGTGGTAATAGAATAGAGAGAATTTGGTAGTGTCACATAGTAATTCAATACCACAAGCAGAGCCACTGTTGCCAGCAGGCATCCATAGCCTCGACAAGGTTTCTTTTTAACCCCACAAATGAGCTAAAGTCCTCCTTTTAATATTTATATGGTTTTCTCTTTTTATTTGCTATAAAGAGACCACTATGTTGGCACGGTAACCAGGTAATCATAGTGCCATTCACTAGGATATAACAAAGTGATCAGGCTTGCTCATGATGAGACCCCCTATCCTTTTGACAGTTTCAATTATCAAGAAGGTCATTACCTTGGTGTGGTGGCCATAATGGAATGTCACCTGTTACATCCTTTTGATTATGGTAGGCTGGTTCATGATGAGACCGCCTATCCTCTTTAAAACAATGTTTGTTGTATTTTCTTATTTTTATATTTTCATATTATGATGATTTTATTGTAAAAAGAGGGAGGCTCATTTACTCCTTAAGAGTCAGGGATGCCGTAAGAAGTAAAAAATTTCAATGAAAGTTATAATTTTACCCCCATATCATCGTATCAAAGGGATTTATCCAATTGAAAGTGTAAAAGATAAATCAATGTGGTATTAGAATAATAAATCATTTTATGATGTGTCCAAAGAGAAGATATTCAGCTAGTCATTATAGAGATGCACTATGTTAGATTTTGAATAAAGATGACCATTAAAAGGTTTCATAGGTCATAATGGTATTAACATTATTGTTTTTCTTTATCTTAAGCATATATCCAACCAGATGGTTTTTATTCAAAACATAAAAAAGAAAGAAAATGGAAAAAAGAACGATTGGCGATAAAACTGCAAAAAGAAATCGCAGTTATTCATTCTGCCGATTGAACAAAAAACACACAAAAAGAAAAATCAAGGTTTTTCAATTGATTGAACAGCAATCTTCAATTGATTGAACAGCAATCTTCAATCGATTGAATAGTATACACTCAAAAAAAAATAGTGCTGTTCCATTGATTGAACAACAAAACACACAAAAAGTGTTGTTCAACTGATTGAACAACAATTATTCAAATGATTGAACAACGAAATGCACACAAACAAATAAGTGTTGTTCAATTGATTGAATAGCAATCATTCAATTGATTGAACAGCAAAACATGCGCAAACAAATAAGTGGTGTTCAATTGATTGAGTAGCAACCGTTCAATCGATTGAACAACAAAACACACAAAAAGTGATGTTCAATTGATTGAACAACAATCATTCAATCGATTGAACGTCAAAACACACAAAGTGTTGTTCAATTGATTGAACAGCAATCGTTCAATCGATTGAACATCAAAACACACAAAGTGTTGTTCAATTGATTGAACAGCAATCGTTCAATCGATTGAACATCAAAACACACAAAGTGTTGTTCAATTGATTGAACAGCAATCGTTCAATCGATTGAACATCAAAACACACAAAGTGTTGTTCAATTGATTGAACAGCAATAGTTCAATCGATTTAACAGTAAAACACATAAATACACAAAAGTGTTGCTCAATTGATTGAACAATAATCGTTCAAATGATTGAATAGAAATCGTTCAATCGATTGAATCATCGTTCAATTGATTCAATGGCAAAACACATAAAAGTAAGTGTTGTTCAATTGATTGAACAGTGATCGTTCAAACGATTGAACATCAAAACATGCAAGTATTGTTCAATTGATTGAATGACAATCATTCAAATGATTTAACAACAAAGCACAAAAATTATTGTTCAATTGATCAAACAACAAGCATTCAAACGATTGAATAGTAAAACACAAAAAGTGTTGTTCAATTGATTGAATAGCAATCGTTCAAATGATTGAACAGCAATGTTAGGATATTCCAACACATAGGAAATAGTTAAGTATAACTTAGTCTAGTGTAGAGTTAGGTAAAGTGTGTTTCTTTACTATGTACTTTTGTAATTTACAATCTGACGGTCACGATATGTTCTAGACATGAAGTGATCCGACAGTTCATTCTCTCCTCGGTATTACTGATACTTGATCTGTGGCTTAAAACCCAATTGGTCCATGATATCTATTTTAAAAGCATGGAGGGTCATTTATAAGTTAACCGTTCATGAGAGAAGCTTATGTAAACTTGCATTCTTTTATTAAAAAATTACCTGAAGTGGCCATGTTGGCTCAAGCCGTGGATTGTTTCCCTCTTTGAGGGTTTTAACCACGTCAAGAATATTGGTGTATTGATTTGTGATCTGCTTGTGAGCAATGTTCTTTGGTGTTCTGTCTGAGGAACTTACCCTGTAAATTCCTACATGGTATCAAATCTATTTGAGGGCTGCATCCGTTGGTGATACAAATCTGAAGCCGGTAGAACTGCATCTGATTGTCGTTTCCTAGACCTACTATTTCTGACTACTTTCAGGCTGAGGGGACTGCTCTATTGTGCTAGGAGCATCTGTTCCAGTGAGGAACCCCTTTCCTTTGACACAAAAAGGTTTCTGGTAGCCCTAGCTACGTCATTTTTAAGATCTGGAGGTATACAGTGTCTATTTGCGGTTTTTAGTTATTTTCTCTCTGTTTATTTCGGTTTATTTAGCTCTTTGTTTTTAATTACCGGATCTATACATTTCATTTTTGTGTATGCTCTTTGCCCCGTGACTCTGTGCGATTTGGGCAAATCAGAAACAGAAAGGAAGGATTTTTCTCATGCGTATGCTCTTTTCTGCCGCGCCTTAGTGTGATCTCGGAAAATCAGAAACATTGAGGAAAATATTTAGTTTCCGACTAAAGCTAACATCAAGCCGTAAGGTTTGTTTTTTTTGTATGTTCGTGTTGGGTTTTGTGTTTTTTGTTTTGTAGGAAAAAAGAGCTTTCTCAAGTAAGCATGCACCCCAAAGCTTCAGCGGCTAAAAAAAAAAAACCTTCCTCTTTTCCAAAAATTACTAACCTTTTAAACTAGCTCACTTGGTCCAAAGTTACTTTATGAGAATAGAGGTCTTGGTTTAAGTCTTTCTTTTGTTGAGTTACTTTTTCAAAAAGCACATGTAGCTTATGTTTTAAAGTTACTTTATGTAAAAGTGTTCTCACCCATTATAAAAAGTGAGTCACTTATAATTCTAGTCTCTTTATCTATTATTTAAGTTACAATTTAGTGGGTAGCTCATAAAGTACCATTTTAAAAGTGACTTTCACTTATTTATAAAAGTGAGTCACATAATTTTTGTTTAAATGAACTAATTAGATTTATGTTTGGAAAGGGGGGAGATTTTTTTTAAATATAACATTATTATTCATTTCCGCACATTCACGCACTTCGTCGGCATATTCAACAACTTTTCTTCAAAAAGCCATAACTTCTTCATCCGGAAGCCATTTTCAGAGCCGTTTTTTTTAATCAGCCTAATTTTTCGAGATCTTTCCATTGGAACACTTAGTTTCAACATCTACAGCTTTAGTTTCTATTAAAATGGAAATTCAATGCCAAGTTATTCTTGACAGCACCAACTACTTCCAATGGTGGTCCTACATTGTGGATTTACTTAGAAGTAAAGGTCTTCACAGAATAGCCTCAGGCCAAGAAACCAAACCTCAAGATGAAGATAAGGCAGCCAAATGGGAAAATAGGAAATATCAAGCATGTGGGTTGATAGGGATGTTTATTTCTCCAGACCTTAGATTCCATACCGTAGAACTTGATACTCCTAATGGAGCAATGAAACAACTCACTAAAGTTTTTGGAATTAAAAATGAAATTAGAGCCCATCAACTCGAAAATGAGTTGCTTACATTGGACCCCAATAATTTTTCTTCCATTGAAGATTTTTTGT
>APFE030498610.1:0-11181 GCA_000404065.3 Pinus taeda | reverse complement strand
CATTTTAACAACAGGAGAAAATATTTCATCAAAATCAATACCTTTCTTCTGTGCAAACCCCTTCACCACCAGTCTAGCTTTGTACCTCTGTTTTCCTCCATCTTCTTCCTTCAGCCTGTAAACCCATTTATTCTGCAATGTAGTTTTACCTATAGGCAACTTGACTAAGTCCCAAGTCTGGTTATGCATTAAGGAGTCCATCTCTTCTTCCATGGTTACCTCCCACTTCTTCTTGCTTTCAACCTGCATTGCTTCTTCATAACATTCGGGTTCACCAGAATCAGTCAACAATAAATAATATAATGAAGGAGAGTATCGTTCAAGGGGTCTACTTATCCTGGTAGATATTCTAACACCACTTTCAGGTGTTTGGGGTGCCTTTTGCTGTTGTGGTGATTGCTACTGTTGTGGTTGTTGATTATTATTATTTTCAGGCACCTTTACTTTTTCAGTGATTTCATCAAGAACTATGTATTCCTTGTTTTCTTTTTCCTGTTTATTTTCCTGCAACTGATTCTTATACAAGACCTTTTCATTGAATATTACATCTCTGCTCCTAATGATTTTGTGATTTCATAATCATATAAGCAATAACCAAAATCTGTTAAACACACATGGGAGCAAGAACAATAGGAAAGATAAATCATGTGAGTTCCATTTTTATTAACAGGAGATATACATTTATAGTACATTGTTGTGACCCTTGGGATTCACATCCCAAGGTCTCTTGGACTCCTTTTGTCCATTCGGCTTCCACACTAACCCATTGAGGATTAGGTGTTTAACATTCCCCCCCTTAATCCAAAGGGTTATGTATGAGTCCAAGAAGAGAGTTGTAATACAAAATTTACAAAAATGCATTGCAGCACTAGGCTGAATGTGCTCTCTGAAATGTTGGTATAAAGGGCAGTGGTTTAAGGATGACCACCAACACTAGAACGCTTAGTGCAGTTCCTGGAACTCTTCCAAAACTGGCAAGAAGCTGAAGTCTTCTGCTAGAGGAAGTGATCCTATTGTTTTAAAGAGGGAAACCTTCAACCATAAAAGGGAGGTCTCACCCCGCATAAAGGTAAAACTTCAACCTGTAAAAGGGAAGTCTCAACCTGTGATGGTTTAAGGATGACCAACAACTCTGGAATGCTTAATGCAATTCCTGGAACTCTTCCAAAACTGGCAAGAAGCTGGAGTATTCTGCTAGAGGAAGTGTTCTCAATTTTGTTCCTGGAATTCTTCCGAAACTGGCAAGAAGCTGAAGTCTTCTGCTAGAGGAAGTGTCCCAGATTGCCAACTGAAGGAATGTTCACGGGCATCTTTGTCTCTGGCTACAACTCTGAAACTGGTGTGGCAGGTTGTGGCTCAGGCTCGCTTGATGTGGCTTTGAAGCTTGTAGATGACCATCATTACCCCCCCTGTCAGATACAAGGTGAGAAGATGGAGAAAACTCAACTGCAAGACTGTTCAATATTCTGGAACAAGTTCTGACATGTGATTGGAATATCTTCTTGGTTTTTGATGCCCATTGCCAAGAAGCGATCCATCCTAGATGAATCTTTGTTCTTGCAGGACGTTTGTTTTTGAAGCATATGTTTGAAGAATGACTGGTTTTATGACAGTGCTTACATGGATGAAGATCAAAACAGTGATCTTTCAAATGGCCAACTCGATCACAGTGTTGGCATTTCACGATCTGTTGTTGTTGTTCCTGTGGAAGAGGGGCAGAGTCTGGAACAGCTGGAGCTGAACTGTCATGAGGAGCAGGTGAACTGTCATGGATGAATCCAGCACTCTGAAACTGAATGGGCTTGGCATAGTCTGGAATATGAAAGGACAAGTCCTTGTCATATCCAAGACCAGTTCTGTGCTTGTTGTGGACAAGCTGTTCCCAAGGTCTGATGATGGGCTTGGGAAGTGCAGACTGAACTTCTGCATCTGCATGCAATTCTGTGACTTCATAGGGCACTAGATCTGAATCATCTTGCTGCTTATGGGAGTCCATTTCAATCTTCTGAACAGAAACAAGTTCAGAATAATGACTCCACTGCTGTAATTCTTCTTGCTGTAGCTTTGTTTCCAGCTGCAAAAACTCAATATTTTCCTGTGCATTTTTTAGACATGTCTGAATTTCCGAGAGAAAATCCTTGCTGATTTTGACTGTATTATTCATAGTAGAGAGTATTAGATTGTCCACTAACTCTAATATTGCACTAATTGGAGCCATATTCAACCAATACTTTACAGATTCACACTTATCAACTCCATTGTTTATTAAAACCCTACTAACAGTATATGAAATTCTTGCTAAATCTATTGATTGAGAGAATGTCCTCAATATGCTAGCTATCTTTAATTCAGACCAAAAACCTTATAGTATTACCGCACAGAGTATTTCAAGTATCCAGCCTTAGGGCAGATCAACATTAAGAATTCTCAAACTGTTTAGGAGATAACGTTGCCTCAGGGACTATCTCAACCATGCCTCAAGTAGTCCGAAATTGATTATGGCTATACAGAGTTACACCTCAAGAGGTTGAGCTTCCTCTAATATGTTACAAGACAAGCCTCGGGGTGACCATTTGCTATAAATATGGGTAACAAATTGATATCCTAGTCAGGTTGAATGCACCACAGATCCACCCCACCAAATTTACCAGGGCACTACTGCGCTTCCACTGTGGTCATGGGTTCTGAGCACCACGCAAAATTGTTACAGAGAAATGAAATACCACAGAGTGATCTCGCAGAGAGTAAGCAGAGGAAATCAACCAGTTTCAAGATGTCTAATTTTTCCTTCCAAAAAGCCTCACGATAGATCAAGAAGTGACATTCAACCTTAAAGAAACTACTTTGTTATACGATTCTTGACACTTGGAAGGTTATGTGTAGAATAAAATTTGACAAAAACGAGAGAGTATATTGGTTCACTGTTAGAATAGCAGTGGCGCAGATATGCAAAAGTGCCAGGTTCCAATCCTGTGAGAAATATGCCTTCAAAGCTCTGGTGGATATCGTCTTTCGCTACCTCTGCAATTTTTCAGTCATACACTGCAGCGACTTTATGGATGGCTTCAGTCACGTCCTTATTCTTCTTTCCTGGCTTGACAAGTCTCAAAGCAACTTCTGTTGCAGTGTTAGCAGCTGCAATAACATCTGTCGCCCTTCCAGTAACAGGTCCTTCTTGTACCACATGAGTGTGGGCTACCACTGAAATGAACAATCAACAGAACGAAGCAGAAACCTCTGTTCTTGATTCAGATGGAAACAGAAATGCATATTTGGGATGCCTTGCCCGATAGTTTACTGTGTTCGATTTTAGTTAGGCTTCCTGTTCGGGATGTTGCCAGAATGAGGATTGTCTGCAAACGATGGAAAATTCTGTTACCTCCTGGAGATGCCTTGCAAAGAATTGATCCAAACTTTTCAGTGAATTCAATCTCTGCATTTCTCATTCAACTCTATTGGGATCCCCTATATCAGGATCCGTGGGTCAAAGAATTAGCACACGATGGTGGTTTGGATATAAATATTTATAAAGCCCCTTCTCCAATTAATAACCTAATCATTGTGGATTCATGCCAGAGTATCTGCCTCTGTATGTGAAACGGAGACAAATTGAATCTTTCCCTATTCAATCCTGCTACCAGAACCTCGAGAAAACTCCCCCGCCCTGCCCAATTTAATCCATATTGGTATTTCAATGCACTGACCTTCGATGCTACCCTGAGGCGTTGCACTGTCTTGCTCGGTCAAATAACTAGTAAAGAACGAACTGGGTATGTAATGGTGTTACAGATTTATGATTTTGTGTCCAATGCATGGACTAGGGTTTCCATGAAAGTACCCTTCTTCATTTATCCTCATGGCAACGGTTTCTGTTCAAATAGAAAGTTTTATTGGATAATAGCATGGCGTGCCATCTATTTCATGGCAGCATTCGATATTGCAGAGAGTAGTTACCAAATGTTGGACACAAATTACACTGCGAGAGGTTTGCACAAGTATCTGCCCGCGCCGGCCAGCATTTCTTTATCTAAGTGGCTCCAATGGGCGAGTGGTGTTAATACGTCGGAAGAGACACGTGGTCGCGGTATCCGCATATGGAGGTTAAATAATGTTCGAGTCACTGCAGGTTTATGCCGAAAGAATTTGAAGAGACGCTACAGAAATTTTCAGAGCAGGGAGGTCGCAGAATGCGGGATTGGATCTTCAGATCATAGGGACTCTCTTTATGGTTAATCAGTGGACGAGCAATGTCTTCACCCTCATTTTGATTCTAGTCTGCTTCCAAAACAGCTTGAGATTTCTAATGGAAAGGTTTGCTAACAACTTCAGGAAATTATGGCAATTGAAGGAGGTCCATGCCCTCAAGGTGATTAGAGCTGACGTTATTCAGAATCGACAGCAAATTCTCTATGCCACAATCCTTTTAGAATGTACACACAACGAACGAAAAGGAAGAGCATGAATCTTGTAAGCTACTCATTGTCTAAAGCTTGCTAGTGCGCAAACGTGAACCATACGCCTTGTGCAAATCATATAGCCCCAAAATCCCAGAAAATCAATTACTTCACACGATTACACATTGCACTTTATTTCAAACACACATACATACCATGAACTCAAAATTCCTTTGATAGTTTGGCTCAGAATTGAATCGAGACAATGGTTTGTCAGGCGTAGCGATTGAATTGAGACAACAGTTTGTCAGGAGCAGCCATTGAATTGAGACTGCGGTTCGTCAGGCGCAGCTATTTACATATATATAGAGACCACAAAACAAGTGGCTCAAATTGGAGCAGGACCAGCAATCGCCTGCTCTGATACCATGTTAAACAGACATGGACAGCGAGAAAGATGTGAATGATAAAGCATGCAATACAATTTTTATTAACAAAAGATGTACATTTATAGTACAATATGATGACCGTTGGGATTCACATCCCAAGGTCCCTTGGACTACTTAGTCTGTTCGGCTTCCACACTAACCCTTTAGGATTAGGTGTCCAACACATCCAAGCATAAGCTTATAATTCAAATTCGCATCCACGACTTCTACTTCCAATTCAACAGTTTTCCCTTCCAACATGATGGGAAAACTCGTGAGAATACCATAAGGATAAGATCCTATGCCATCAAAGGCTTCTAAGGTGTTTGGAGATTAGTTGAGGGGTGGAGAGCCGATGGATTTCCAGCATGAAATAGACATGATGCACGTGGAGGCACCCTCATCAATCACAATTTGATGAATCATCTTCCCTTTAATAATAACTTGGATTAAAAATGCAATTTGATGGGGAAGATGAGGAACATGATTTTCTAGGTCAAAAGTAATCAAATTCAAATATGTAGGGTCAATCCCTCCTACAATGGAAAATAATTCTTTCCACTACATTGGACAAGTTTGGAGAACTTCCAAGGCAGACATCGTCGAAGGCCTTGAGCCAAGTCTTCGACAATATTGTAATGTTGGGTAGCTCACGCATTCGGATTATAAGATAATTTCCAAAGAACACCTTTGGGAGGTGGCTGGATAATGGAGTCATTACTGGATCTCTCAACATGAAGAGGACCAGAACTAGGTGGAGTAGAAGTAGAAGGTCTATTTGTGGATTCTTTATCCACCATATGATTTTGAGGAGTTTGATCATATTTCGACCAGGTGGCAACAAAAATAGGCACTGTCCCACTCATGTAAACCTGAGAACTTGAAGAGGCAGAAGATTGTGGTTATTCTACCAATTGGGTCTACTATGATGGAAAAGGTTCCTATAGTACAGTCGATGTCCCTTGAGTGCCTTTTAACAAGCTAACTTTCGCACGATGGGGACAATCCTTGGTATAGTGATCTTCCTCGCTAATGAGGCAAGGATATTTAGGCTTACGTTTGGAAGCATCATCAGCAGATGACTTTGGAGGATCCTGTTTTGGGGTATCAGATTTTGCCTTTCCTTTACCCTTCTTTTTACCTTTTGAGACTTTATCTGCCGCAGTAGACTGAACGACATTAACCTCAGAGGTTTTACCAAGATTGGAAGAAGGTTTCGAAGGAGTATCGGATGCAGTATTCAAAATGGATTTTTGCTTCGAAGAAGCTTTATTAGAGGTTTGAGACACTGATTCAATAATGACATTGACAGGTGGTACGTCCAGAGATTTAGAAGATGTAAGATCTGTAGATGGCCTCAAAGAATCAGGTAAGAGATCATATAATGTGCCAGATTGGGAATACACCAAATCTAAATATTGGGCACGGGAAATGACTTGATTTTTAGTAACAAAACCTCCCATTGTTATTGTTGCAGCAATTTTTTTTATGAATGCTTTGGTAAACTGTTCAGTTAACAAATCATCAAGTATATCGAACTTGATAAGGCAACACCGACATCTCCATTCATGGATGTGATTGGAGATGTGGGTAGCAGTATTTTGTTTTAGAGATGTAAGCATATGGGTACCAGTTTCATAATGAACTGGTACCTGGAAGTGAGTAAGGAAGGCCATTTCCAAAGAATTGAAGTCTTGATAAGCACCTTGAGGTAACTCGATGTACCATTTCGCAGCATCACCCATCAAGGTTCGCTGAAAAAGACTTAGACGAACAGAGCCTTCCACCCAGGAATTAGATGAACACCATAAGTGGTAAGTCATAATGTGTGTCTAGGGGTCTTCTCCAAAATTTCCTTAGAACTTTGGGCAATCGCCAGGAATTTTAGTGGGAACCGGAAGCTAATAAGGCGAATGAAGTATTGGATAATTAGTGAGCCTCGACACATTCACAAGTTCCAACGTTCCTAGAAATGGCAATTGCAGGTTGAAAGGCATGGAAGGCCTTTGATAAGGCCCATATTCCAGATTCCATCCTTGTTGGTAAGGATTTTTCCCCCAAAGTGGCAGATTTTTACCATGAGGAGCTTGATATTTCCCCCACTAAGGGGTACCCTGACCATAAGGTGGATTCTGCCCCCACAAAGGTGGTTTTTTACCAGGGTAAGGTTGATATTGACCCGCCATAGGCCGTTGAGAACCATAAGGTTGATAAACAGTTTGCATGACATATGGATTATAAGGTTGATGTTGTAACTTCTGGCCCTGGTGATAAAACTGTTGGCCCTGTTGCTATAGGGGTTGACCTTGTCACTGCAAGAGTTGACCTTGTCGCTGCAAGGGTTGACCTTGTTGATATAAAGGTTGGTTTTGTTGCTGCAAGGGTTGTCCATGTTGTTGAGACGGTTGTTGGTAAAGCCCGTGTTGTACATAAGGTCCTTGTTGAACAAAAGGTTGTTGTTGTACATAAGGCTATTGTTGGAAAGTTCCTTGCGGAATCTACTGAGTTCCAGTTTGGTACTAATAGGTTCCGGCTTAACCAACTGCCCCAAATGAGGGATTTGAACTAGGTTGCATCTAGGGGCCTACCTGTTGAGTAAAGGGTGGATTATGAGGCTGATGAGAGCCATATGGAGGGTACAGTTTCTAGGAGGGTATCTTAGCCGAAAAGGTTTGTTGATACGAGATCTGACCTGATCCATATGGAATTGATGATCTACTAGGATAAGGTATACTACCAACATATTGACTAGCTTCGGTAGTGTGAGTTTGAGGTTCACTCACAGAAGATCCACCTGAAACATGAGGTACATAAGGCGGAGGTGGTTTTTGCCCCCCAGGCGGTGGAATAGGTGGTGGCACATATTGTCCACTTAATGGAGGACCTTGGGAACTTATAGGGACATTGATCGCCCCAACCGTGACTATCGGTTGTATAGGAACTGACGAAACTGTAGTTGGTATAGGAATTTGGGAGGCCATGTTTGAAACAAACAGATTTGAAGTAGGCATGGCCCTCGATGACCAAATGGGATTGTGATATAGTGAAGACACACTTGGATTACTTGAAACCAATTGATCCAATGACGTATAACTAGGTGGAAATATAGGCCCACTGCTTTTAGAGGGTGGTGGAGGTGCAAAACTTCCCACAAATGAATAACTTTCAGGTGGCAAGTCATATTCATAATCATTATCAACACTAGGAGTATGAGTAGTTGAGACTTTTGGAGGACATTGAGAAGAGGCTGGAAGCTCACCTTCTGAAGTCACGGGTGGAAATAGTTGGCGAGGAGGTATCTAAGATGGATGTGGAGATAACTCCAAAAGAACACCAGGTTGGTTGTATGGAATATAAGGTTGTTGAGGACATATAATGAACGGATCAAAAAACAGATTCTGAGGGAATAAAAAAAACCTCTGTGGACTCTTAAGAGTTTCTAGATCAGATTCCTGAGATGACGATGAGTCTCGAGGTGGACGATGAGAAGTAAAGGTTTGGATGCTTGGGATAATCCCAAGTTCAATACCTTGGGCTTCAAGTGACTGTGAGAACTCAGGATGAACTCCTTGTGATGACCCTTCAGTATTAGATGATGAAGGGGAAATGTAAGGTGAACCTGCTAGTTCAGCCACGATGACCTTTTCTCAAAAACAATAAAAGGGGTGGTCAACTTGAGCCTACAATTTAAAATTTACCATTAAGTAGGCAATATGAGACCAAGGATAATTGCATGGGTAAGTCATGTTATCGTGGGCAGTTAAATTTTAGAACTTAAAATAAGAAATAAATAAAAAACTGTGTATTAGGCAAGATGGTTTACCAAGTATCTGTGAACCGTTATATACACCTTAGCCGAAACCAAGGACTTAACATATGATTGTCTATCTCCCCAAATTTTGTGTTCAGTGTATCATGTTTACAAGGCGGCTGACTTGGTTACCTGTGGCTAAAGGATAGCAAACTAATGGGGTATCCCAATATATACTTGACAGTATGGGGAACGCAAGTTAGTGTTAGCGATGTCTAATGCATAACTGATCTAGATTTAAACAGGAACGCAACAAATTATAGATATAACTATAAATGCAAATATGTAGTAAAAATAACACTTCATTTCATTAATATCAAATACTGAAATATGCTTACAAATAGAATGGATATAAGACTAGCTCAGGCGATGGTAGCTTATCTCTGAGAAGAGATGTGGCGACTACATGCCTCTAAACTACATTACAATAAGGCTCCAGGGCCTTTTTATTATTGAACAATAAGAGAAAATCCTAAACAACCAAAACCCTAACCCGAGGAGACGTAACACTAAGAGTTTATGGGCCCTGTTGGGATTATTTGGACAACCAACTTACTCTTGGTCATATTATCTCTGTTTGACATGCATGATACCCCATTGGAAAGATCTCTCTGAGGACTACAACGAAAGAGGTGATTTTTGAAAGAAAATCACTAGTACAAGATTGCCAAAAAAAATGTTGTTTAAGGCCTCAAAATAGCTCTGGAAGTTTAGGACCCGAAAAACTGCTAAAAGTAGTAAATTGTGCTACAATTAAGGAAACTGAAAAATTGAAAGAAACAGTGGTGGGGGTCCAAGTGGAATTGGCATGTGGCCACTAATATCCACCTGGATCATTCCTCCCCCCTTAGGAAACAATGGTCCCCATTGCGTTGAGTTCCTCCATGAGATGGGGAAACTTCTGTTGAACTTGGTTCCTGGTGAGCCACTTGCCCTTGTGAAGGAGTTAGGTTGCTTTGACAACTCGATACAGTTGGATCTTCTGCTGGCGAATGTGCTTGATCTGTGTTTCCATGATCTGATCAGTTGTGGCTTGTTCCATGCAATATGGATTTAACTCTATAGGTGTGAGTTGTTCTGCAATGTCTGATGTGCCTAGCAATGGTGGGAAGTATGGTCGAAGGCAGTCGACATTGAACATTGGGTGCAAGCCAAGGAATGGGGGAATGCTGAGCTCAAATGCATTGTCTCCCACAACCTTGGTAATGGTGTAAGGACCATATCGGAGTGGTTTGAGTTTTCGATAGGCTCTGGTAAGTCGTTCCTTTTACAAATGCAACCAGACTTTGTCGCCCACCTGAAACTTGTGTGGCACCTGATGTTGATCATGTCGTTGCTTGTACTTGGAATTTGATTTCTCCATAATGTCATGGAGTTGTTGGTAGATATGTTGGATGTGCTCAATGAAGTTGTTTTCCTTATCATTTTTGGACCAGACATGCGCTGAATCTGTCTGAGTAGCTGTAAATGGCATGGCCACAGTAATGGGACATAATGGCTAGAATCCCAAGCCCACCTCAAAAGGGCTGTGGCCATTCGAGTTGTGGAGAGATCGGTTATAGTTGTGTTGTACATAGGGGAGGATCTCATCCCATGTGTGTGGATGCTTTGAGTTGTACATGCACAGAATGTGTGTGATCATCTTGTTGATGACCTCTGTTTTGTCATCAGTTTGGGGATGGAAAGTTGTGGACTTAGTGAGCTTGGTGTCCAACATCGACTAGAGACTAGACCAAAATGTATTGAGGAACCCGTTGTCCTGATCTGAGATGATAGACTATGGGATCCCAAAGTGTACCCACACTCATTCAAAGAAGAGTTAAGTAGTGGCCTCTGATGTGATATTCGTCTTGCAGGTAGCCATAATGGCCATCTTTGAGAATCTGTCGATGACCACAAAAACACAGTCGTTGCCATGCTTAGTAGAAGGAAGGCTCGACATATAATCCATGGAGATGGACTCCCAAGGTTGAATAGGGGTATGTAGCGGAGTATAGAGGCCTTGCGTCTTGATGGTCGGTTTGGCAATGGTGCAGGCAGTGTAGGATCTGATGTACTTCTTGACATCCTGTCGAAGATTCAGCCAATAGAAATATTTATGCAGTATTGCGACCATTTTCTCGACCCCGAAATGCCTAGTGGCCTGACTGTAGTGTGCTTCCAAAATCATCTTGGCACGCTCGCTTGAAGGAACACAAAGGTGTCCCAGGTGGCATAATAGGGCATCTTGGAGGTGAAAATCTGGAACTTGTTGACCCTCCAAGAGCATCTGGCATGTGTGGCTGAATTCTGTGTCGCTTTTGTAGAGAAGTAGCCAATCAGAAGTCCTGTGCCGACAAGCATTGAGTGGTGGTCAGCTGAGGCAATATGCAACATTATTAGTGCTTCCCTTCTTATACTTGATATTCAAATGGAGCTGTTGCAGTTATGTGGACCACTTTTGATGGTGATAATTCTTCAACTTCCCTTGTGTCTGTATGAAATGCAAGGGTCGGTGGTCTATGTGGATGACCATTTCCTTCCCCAAAATGTAATGCTTCCATTGTCG
>APFE030498607.1:212559-230949 GCA_000404065.3 Pinus taeda | reverse complement strand
TTAGTTTCTCTGCCTAACTACTGATCTGCCAAGATTAAGCAGTTTGGACAGATTTCTTTCTCTATTCTACAACAGAAATTGAAACATAGCATGATCCAGATTAGGCTGTTGGATCATCCATCAAAACTTTAATAGGCATGAAGGCATGTACAAACCTTGCCTTTCCTTGGAAATATGGGATCTTTGAATCAGCAAAGTAGAGCATATTTGGCATTTGAATTTTCCAATCATGAAATATGAAACCTATTGGTATAGGTATCCAACAGATTCAAAGTCCAACATTTTGCAGCAATATGTCCTTACTTATGGCAATAAGTGCAACACATGTACATCTTCCTGATAGCATGATTTTCCTTGTCTAATGGACCTTTGGATTCTTGCTTCCTTTCCTTCAAAAGTTTCCTGTATGTGGCCATTCTCTTCCAACATCTAGAAACATTATGGTTAACCAAACCACAAAAGGAACATGCAACTTTTTCCCATGTTTATATGGGAATTTATCATGCTTAACATAATCAAAAGGAATATGATTAGAACCAGATTTATACCTTTCTCTTTCACCTTTATTTCCTTCCTGAGGAGGTGAATTGAATGAAGAAGTAGCTCCCTTTAGAACACCATCAATCTTTTCAATGGTTTCAGAGTTTCCACAACTCTCTGGTTCAAGTGTATGATTATGAACACCTTCTTCCTGAAAATGATGTTTCAAGATATTTCATTCCCCAAGAATACAATCTTTAAACTTTTGAGATAGAAGATCTAACATGAAACTACTTCTATGAACTGTTTCAATTGTCTTCATGGTAGCTTTGGAACTTTCTCCATAAGATTGTTCATAGTCAAGGCCCCAATACTTGGGTCTTTCCTCAACCATTATTGGCTCGACATTACCCTGTACATGTTTGCCCAAGCCTTTTCCTTCATAGCCCATCTTGAACATTAACTTGGAACTTATGTCTCTGGTATGTTTTCAAAAAAACCAACATAAACATTATTAGAAGAATTTGAAGACAAACAGGAATTGTTTACCTCTTCTTCAAGCTGATACTTGATCAAGGCTTCTTTGGAAACAAGGAGTTGTGTCTCCAACTCATGCATCCTTTTTAAGTTCATATTTGCAGTATGAAGTTGCCTCTCCATTTCCTGCAATTTGTCAGAAAGCAACTGCTTCTCTTCCTTCATGGAATTTAATTTCTCTCGAAGTATGATTCTCTTCCTTCCATCCTCATACATTTCCTTCACCATATCCATCATGATGAACAAGTCTTGCTTCATGTCTTCATCAAAGAATCTTGTGAAGAAAAAAGAATTTGAGGACTCACTTGTAGAAGTTGTCACTATCAAAATGAACAAAAGAACTTCAAACAAGATTAACAAAGAGCTTATTCATGCAACCTTTTGCAACAAACCTCTTGTGCTTCAAGAATTGCTTTGAGGTCCTTTAGGATAAGAAGAATGCCTACAACCCTTCTTCCTTCTTGTCCTCTCCTGGACTTAGTTATCAATAGCTTTCCCTTCACCTCTGCAAACTCAAACAATAGTTAGTTTACAAACAATCAAACACCTTTCAAGTCAACCAAGCATATAGATTGCTCTGTAAATCAAGCATTCTCATCTGATACCACTTGCATCATGATACAACCAGCTTCATGATACAACCTGCTCTAGTATAACCTGTTCTGATATAACCTTCTTTGAAGGTGGGGTTAATCAACCTTATGCTCTGATATAACCATCTCTGATACGACTTGATCTGAAATGGGGAACTAAAGGTTTCTTATCATGCTTACAAGAACCTCTCCCACTCCAAAGCTTATATATTCCCGAGATCTAGGCTTATATTGACAAATGCAGAATAAATACCTTGAAAGAGGTGTATGCTTTTGTTTGCCTTTAACTTCTTAATTGTCTTAATTTTATTTGCTTAAACTGATATATAAACACACATAATAGTAAAATGCAGCAAATAAACAAACACATAAGACAACAAGTTTAATTAGGAGTTCACCTTGATATCTTGGGCTACATCTCCGTGAGCTCTAGTCAACTCAACTAGGCTCTTTGGGATTATGGTAAACTTCTTTTACAAGTTCCACACTCAAGTCCATTGGTTTACAACTGAACCTATGGGTTTAGAATACCATCTTATCCCATTGGTTGTCCATACTCTACAGATAGATCTAGGATTCTCTGGATTAGACTCCTTCAATTAGTGCTCTAGGCTATCTTGAGCTCCTGACTTGCACCAACTCCCTCAAAATTCTTTAACTGTCTCTGGAATTCCTTCCTCTGTCTTCAACACACATTAGACACTAGCAACAGCTTGATCATTTGATCTCATTATTGCTCTGAAACTCCATAGCAGGACTTTCTTATGCCATGAGAGCAAGTTGAGCCCAAAGCCTGGGGTGTCGCACTTCATTCATTACCACCTCCATGGCCGATGGTTGCTAAATGCATCAAGCACTATCTCACCTGTGAAGGTCACTACCAAGTAGTCTATCAACATGATTTTGTCTTGTTAAATCATTTGAAACATGGTTGACTGTTGAATATGGTGTATTATCTACTTAGGTGTCTAAAGAATATGTCACATTACTGTAGGCATGCAAAATACCCACTCCTTCCCCTCGCCCATCATCGTCTTTTCTAGCTATTAATTTAGAGGGGTTTGGCTCGACAGGATCCTCCCCCTCTTAATAACCCACCCCTAGAACCTCAAGAAGATGCTAAAATCCCTCAAGCAGCAGCTGAAATTCCCCAAGAAGCTATTGAAATTCCTCAAGTAGCAGCTAAAATTCCCTAAGAAGTTGCTGAAATTCCTCAAGCAACAGCTAAAATTCCCCAAGAAGTCGCTTAAATTCCCGAAGTTCCTCAACTAGCTCCTGAAGCTCCTCAACCAGCTCCTGAAATTCCTCAACAAACTCCTGTAATCCCTCAACAAGCTGAAAATCCTTTCGAATAGCAACCAGGGGGCATCCCTGACCCCCCAGAAATCCCACCAACAACATCAGCCAACCTAATTGACCCTTCCACCACATCAACCCCATCCCATAATTTAGTAGAATCATCTAGTCCCACAGTCCACATTCCTAGTGATGATTCTGAAGATAACCTTCCCATTGCTATGCTAAAAAGCAAAAGGCAAGATAAGGCTGCCTCCCTACCAAAAAGACGAACAAGGGCCTCAACCAAAGAAGCCACCATCCTTGATGACCCCCCCCTAAAAAAACCCACTCATAAAAGAACAATCACTACTCTCCCTACCTTTTTATCCCGAAGACATATAAGGGCATCAACTGAAGCAGCAACTGTTTCTACCATCCTAAATTCCTCACCTATTGGTCTAAAACCCCATACCCCACCATAGTCGCAAGTCCCTGAATCTTTACCTGTCTCACCCTTAGGCACTGAAATGCAAGATGCCCAGGATCTTGTGACATCATTTCTTTCAGAAAATGTAGCTGCCACACAAGAACCAACTACTGATTCAGCAGCTGCCACACAAGAACCACCTGCTGATCCACCAAATTTAGATACCCAAGATGTTGTACAACATGTAGCTGCCCCACAAGAACCAGCTACTGATTCAGCAGTTGCCACACAAGAATCACCTGCTGATGAGCAAAACATAGATGACTAGGATGTTGCACAACACGTAGCTGTTACACAAGAACTAGCTACTGATTCAGCAGCTGCCACACAAGAATCACCTATTGATATGCAAAATGAGGATGATGAGGATGCTGCAAATAATGTAGCTGCTACAGAACCAGCTACTAATTTAGCAATTGCCACACAAGAACAACCTGCTAATGCTACAAACAATGTAGCTTCTATGGAACAACAAGTCACTCATTCAGTAGAATCAGCTATTGAGACTGTGACTATTGCACAAAGACCCGTCAGTTTGGCTTCCCTTCTACAGGAAAACAAGTTTCTAAAATCAGAACTTGAAGCTTATAAGCAGGAATTAATAACGGCAAGGGAATCCTATGATAGAGAGATTAATTTGTACACTTTAGCTCATACAACATCCGCAGCTGAGAAGAGTACAGAGGAAGACCTGTATAGCGAATATATGTGTAGCCAATATGGTAACATTTATCATCAAGCCAGTTATAAAATAGTTGAAATTCCACTACCTGGAGCCACCCATGCATCTACTTCTACTGTAATTGAAGAGGAACGCCCTACTGTCACACAAGAACCAGCAGGGCCTTCAAATTTTTTTGAAAAAGAGGTTAAACCACAAATACCTCAGCCTACTTTGATTGTTAAAACTGAAAGTCCTGTACCTCGGTCTACAAAAACTGTGTTTACTTAGAATAAACCTCGGCCTACAAAGACTGTCTTCACTCAGACCAGTAGCACTCAAGCACAAATGGATAAATGGAAGAAAGAATATGTTATGTCGCAAGATAGGATATTGCAGGAGCATAAATCATCGTGGAAAAATAATATATATTCAAACTGGGAAGTTTTGGAATAGGTGCTCCAACACTCTCGTGCCCAGAACAAGGAGAATAAACAGCTAAAAACTAGATTGCTCCTGATGTTTGATTTGGTTCAAAGATTACTGGCCACCAGGAAGCCATCCTTCAATTACTCTCTTTTTTTTGCAGAATGCTTAGCGTTCTTTCAAATAAAGGAAATTAGAGATGGGAGACCTCATGAGGTATTTGCACCTGAACAGTTTGTGAAAACTTTCATAGAAGCATCTACCAGTGAACAAATTTACTCTGTGAATTGTATCTTCATAATGAAGCCATCCCTGAGGATAGGAAGCTTAATCTGAACCCTTTGGTTGGTGATGTTCAGATAAGGGCCTTTGTCTCTTTCCTTGCTAATCAGCTCATGTGGCAGAATGCCTTTCTTTCAGCAAGGCATAATGAAGACAATAGTCTTCTGTGGATTCGATCCAAGCCACAAAATTCTACCATTTTTGTTGCTGAATATCATCAGTTTTTGAAGGAACTAGGAATGAGTGAACACATTAGAGAGTTACAAGCAGTAGTGTTAAAAGACTACCAACATTATGTTAAAGCTAAGGGAGCTCTTTCCTTACAAGAAAACAACTTATTTTGGCAACAATATTCTAAGGAGAGGCAGTAGTATCATCCCTTTAGTTCTCTTAACGTTGAAGCAGCAATTTCACGAGTACCTGACTGTGTCAAATGTGTTCAGCAATGTGTTGAAAAATGGGTAGGATATCATTTTCATTTTCCTCTTCTATGGATGCTAGCATAAGAATATAGGGCTCATTACAGGTTGTCCAAAAAGGAGGAAGCATCAGCATGGCAGAGATTACAGAATGTTCATGGCTTCAGAGATCTGACTGATAGCACCTTCTATACTTACATCCTAAGTAATTTGCACTGCAAGGCCTAGTACTCGGACTCAGATTCAGAGTAAAGTTGCATGAGGACATGCAACCCTTTCAGTTGGGGGGGATGTTAGGACCCTACATTGTCCCTTTTTTACCATATATTTTGCTATTATGTCATCCTTTTCCAACCTATTTTAAAATCCATGTTATTTCTTTAATCCATTTTTTCAAAGGTATACAATATTTCTTCTCGTTACTATACGTTTAATTTATTTTACGTATAATTAGATTACCTTCATAGTTAATCGTTGAATCATAAGTTGTTCAAATAGTTTATCTTTGCAGTCTACGCTCCTGAAACAGCCTGGAGACTGCAGGGTTATCATTATAGTTTATGTTGTTGAAACAATTAGAACAATGCACAAATCTCGTTGCTGAAACGGCCGTGATTTTCATTCTAGATTCGACAGCAATAGAAGGAGATCATCGAAGGAGCTGCTACACTGGTTGTAATGACCACATTCCAAAGTTAACATTACCATAACCATTGTAACAACATTTTGTTAATGGGAAAATTGATTACCCTATTTTGGTATACTGGGTTAAAGATAGGAATTACAATGTAATCCATTGTAATAGACGTCTCCTCTTTAAAAAGAGGAGACATCTACATTAGAAGGGGACGGACAGACTGCAGGAAGGTCTAGCTGAAGGAAAAGAACTGGAATCTTTTTGTAACATGGCATATTGATAGTTGAATAACATATTGTTTTGAACATTCCTTTCTAGTTCCTGTTTCCTGGGGAATCTTGTGAGAAGGACAGGGCCCACCTTCATCACAAGATTCACCTATTACATTTTTGTAGTGTGTTAAGTGTGTTTTATATCCATACCTTGTTAAAGTTCTGTTTACTGAATGTTGCTTATGCGTTGTTGCTAAAATCTGTTTTTCCAATTGATTGCTGCATTACTTTCTTGAATTCATCTACAGTTAATCCGTGGGTGCTTTATTGGTAATTGAGTTTACAGACTGAGTTGGAAAGCATGGTAATCAGAAACAGGTGTTGAAGATTCCTGCTTGGGGAATAGGGTCTTGTTCTCTATTACAACATAGCTAGTGCTTTCCTTTGTAGATTGATTCATTTCATTAGATTGCTCTTTTTAATGAAATTAAGAATTCTTTGATAATTGTTTGCAATAGGTTGTTTTTGTTGTAACTCAGAGTAGAGCTTCAATTTGCCTAGGGCAAGGTGTGACTAGTATATTTATTACTACAACTTTCACTGCTTTTGAGATTGAACACATACAGTGTGTATTTTCCTTTGAAATAAACAGACTTCCCTGGGTTGACAATATATGTAGCACTTAGTTGTTTGAATTAATAAACAGTTAAAGTGACCAACATTTTGGTGCCATTGCCAGGGAAGGCAATCATAGATTTCAAAAGCATTAATGTTTTTCTTTTAGATGTGCAGAATGCATGAGAGGATGCGAGAAAACTAATCCTATAGGTGGCAAGGGAAAAGGAAGAGGAGGAAGAAAAACCTTTATTGATGAGATTATATCAAAAGCTGAAACTTCTCAAAGGCTAAACTCTCAGAAGCCAAAGACTCAGCATTCTCTCCAAACAAACTACGAAACAGAGGAAGTTGTGGGCCCTGAAAGGGTCGAAGAGACAGTAGAAAAAAATGAGGAACTAGTAGAAGACATTGAGGAACCAATAGAAGATATTGAGGGACCAATAGAAGACATTGAGGAACTAGTTCAAGACATTGAGGGACCAATGGAAAACATTGAAGACCGGGCAGGTGCAATAGGAGAACAACCAATGGAAGGAAACAATGAAGGACTCTTTGGTGGAGGATAGGTAGGAGGAGAGGGAAGAGGTGAGAATTCTCTCTCCACCTTGGGATTTCCTATTGGGGATCTTCCTAGAGGGGCAACTCCCATGAAGAATATCCCACTCTCAACCTTACCTAACTTCCATGGTTTATCTTCTGAAGATCCTGATGAGTTTCTTTTTGAGTTTGATATATTGTGTAGAAGCTATGATTATGTTACTAATACTTAGAAATTGAAGCTATTTCCAGCAACACTAAAAGGAAATGCACTAAGATGGTTTATGAGTTTGGGAGGTCATGTAATCACAACATGGGAATAAATGAAGGAGAAGTTTTTGACCAAATATCAAGACTACTATCGGACGAGAGAAAAAAGGGAGGAACTATTTAAGATGGTCCACAAGGAGGACGAAAATCTAGAGGACTTTGTGGAAAGATTGCAATACAATCTATAGAGATCCAATCATCCTGATGTAAGTAAAGATATTATTAAAACAATATTATTGAAAGGGGTGAGGGATGATTGTTTAGACATGCTAAATATGCTTGGTAAAGGGGACATATCTAAGGAATCATATGATGAAATTGTTAACCTCTGCAAGAGATGTTCAAGAGGAGTTGCAAGAAATAGATCAAATAGCAGGGATAATACATATTCAAGAGTCCAAAATCAGCCAGTGGAGGAGCAACAAGAGCTGAAATAAGTAATTTACTTGAGGAATTCAAAACTGAAAATCACAGATTGACACCTTGCAGGTTAAGAAGAAACAAGCAGAGGCAGAAGCTGCTTTGGCTATCTTCTGTCCCAAATGCAGAGATAAACATCCACTAAGGGAATGCTCGTTGGACAAAGTAGCAATTTACACCATTTGTGAGAAGGATCATGAAACTCAACAATGCCCTTCTTTACCAGGAATAAAGGCAGCATTGCAACCAACCGAAGAGGAAGCTGAAGCAGTTTATTTGCTGACATAGAGAAGGCAATGGCAACCATGAGGACAAGGTATGAACTCTAATATGCCAATTACATCCTCTAATCGTTGGAATAATTATCCTTCTTTTAATAAAACAAACTACCCACCCTTCAACCAAATGCAATACCCACCCTTTAATAAAATGAATTACCCACCCATGCAACAAGCAAACCCTTCCTTTGTAGACCCTGCAATGTGGACTCCTTGGCCTCGACAACAATCTTATTTTAATCAATGGAACCCAAACTGGAGAGCTCAACAAATCCTGTTCCCAAACCAATTTCCTCAGTTTCAGCAACCACTCTCTCTACCATCAGGTGTTCAACCAAATAATCAAACAATAAGACCCCAACTTCCTGTACAACCAAATCCTAACCCTAATAATAATAAAGTTGTGCAAGTCATCAATATTTAGAACTAGTCTATGCCTCTTGTTTTCCCTGTGCAGTGTAATGGCATCCATTTACAATCTGGGAGAATAGTTGAGCCTATTAGTGATGATATTACCTCTTCTGACTCTAACAAAGAAGAGACAGAGAGAAATAGTTTACCTAATAAGGGTGCTGAAATAGTAGAGCCACCCTCTAATAAAGGTGCTAAAATAGTAGAGCCACCATTCCCTGAGCATTTAGATCTAACTAAGACACCTGAGCCACTTGCCTTCAATATTTTAGGGGAATTATGGAATCTTTATGTCAAGATTCCACGCTTACAAGTGCTCAGAGATGTACCAATTTATGCCAGAACTATGAGAGACATTTGTATTAAGAAACCTGGTAGGAAAGCTAAGGATCCCCTTACAGTTCATGTTATGGGTGATCTATCCGCTTTAATGTCCAGAAAAACTCCTCCTATTAAATATGGTGATCCTAGCCATCCTACGGTTACAGTACAAATTGGAAAAACTATTATTTCACGAGTTTTGGTAGATCTAGGTGCTGCTATAAATATTATGACCCTTGAAACTTCACAACTGTTATAGCTGAAGAATGTGATCAGAGAGACACAAACCATCCTGGAGTTAGCTGATTGTTCCACAATCAAAACGGAAGGAGTTATTGAAGACCTGATCATTTCAGTTGAATCCTGGAATTACCCAGCTAACTTTGTCGTACTGCAAACTAAAACAAAGTCGGGGGGACATCCTCTAATTCTAGGAAGACCCTGCCTAGCTATAGTCGATGCCTTTATCAGCTGTAAATCAGGTTCAATGACAATTTCTAATGGATGTGAAACCAAGCAGCTTACTCTTTATCCTCATGCCACACCTATGGTTAATAATGATGATTTTGTATGTGTTGATTGCGATGATAATGCTACTCAACCCATTTTGACTATCGGTCAAGCTTTAACTCTTAAAGATACCATGGAGGATGAAGTAATTAGTAATTTTATTTCTGAACCCTCCTCAGTCACTTTTGAAACATATGACTAGTTGACTACAATTTTGGGATCTGAAACCCAGGAAAACCTTAAATGTGAAAATCTACCTCAAACATCAACTGCTATCTCCTCTAAAAGCATAACAGTAGAAATCGAACCTGGCAAAACATTGAACATAAACCCCAATTTAACAGATGCTTAAATAAAACATCTAATGAAGTTGCTTTGTGAAAATAAGGAAACATTCGCATGGGACTATACAGATATGAAGGGGATCTCTCTTGAATTATGTACTCATCGTATCTATATCAAGGAAGGGTGCTGGCCAATCTGTCAACCCTAGCGGTGGATGAATACCAATTTGAGGGAAATTGTTAAAGAAGAAATTTAAAAATTGCTTAATGTAGGGTTTATATACTCCATATCTGATAGTGAATGGGTTTCTCTATTGGTGATACTACCTAAGTAAAACGGGAAATGGAGAGTGTGTGTAGATTATAGAGCCTTAGACAAAGCCACTCAAAAAGATCATTTCCCCTTGCCATTCATTGATCAGGTTCTAGATAGTTTGTCAGGGAAGAGATTATTTTCCTTTTTAGATGGTTTTAATGGATATAACCAAATCAAAATTGCACCCCAATACCAAGACAAGACCACCTTTACTAGTCCCTAGGGAACTTTTGCTTATAGAGTTCTCCCATTTGGACTATGTAATGCTCCAACAACGTTTCAAAGAGTAGTGATAGGAATATTTTCTGATATGCTTAATGACTCTATGGAGATATTTATGGATGACTTTACCCGTTATGGTGTGACTTTTGAAGATGCATTACAAAACCTTGAGAATGTACTTAAATGTTGCGTACAAGCTCACCTTTCCCTAAGTACTGAAAAATGTCATATGATGATGAACAAAGGAATTGTAATTGGACACTTCATTTCATTTCAAGGGATTTAGGTAGATCCATCCAAAGTATAGGTAATTCAAACCCTTCCTATCCCTAGAACACAAACTGATGTAAGAATTTTTTTAGGACATGCTGGATACTACAAAAGAATTATCAATTTTTTTTCTAACGTAGCTTCACCTTTGTTTGTGTTACTTATGAAAATGCTAAATTTAATGGATTTATCTTTTCCAGAAAGCATTTGATGAACTCAAGCATCAGTTGTCTACAACTCCTATTTTAAGGGGACCTGATTGGGCACTTCCCTTTCGTATATCCTCTGATGCTTCAGATACCGCAATTGGAGCTGTCTTGGGACAAGAGGAAAACCATCTTCCTTATGCTATCTATTTCATTAGTAAGAATATGACCCCTGCTGAGCTTAATTACACAATTACTGAAAATGAATTTTTAATAGTCATTTATGCTATTAATAAATTTTGACATTACATTATTGGTTACCCTACTTTTGTTCATACTGACCACTCGGCTATTAAGTATTTAATGAACAAATTTGTCACAAATGCTCAAGTTACCAAGTGGTTATTGTTGTTACAAGAATTTGATATTACAATTGTAGATTGACTAGGTAAATAAAATGTAGTTCTTGATTTCCTTTCTCATTTAAAAGCTGATGATAATACTCCAGTGGATGATTCCTTTCCTGATGAGTATTTATTTGCAGTATCTGCTCACTCACCTTGGTATGCAAACATTGCCAACTATCTGGTTGCAGGAAAGTTACCATCACACCTATCACATCGGGAGAAAAGAAAGATCATTCAACAAAGTGCTCGGTATAGCTAGATAAGTGGGTGTCTTTTCCATACAGGACTTGATCATGAAATCCGAAGATGCATTAGAGAAGATGAGGTTTATGATATATTGAAGGCTTGTCATGATGGCCCTTGCGGAGGGCATTTCGCTGATAAGAGAACAACACACAAAATTCTCAGAATGGGTTATTATTGGCCCTCACTCTTCAAGGATGCGAAGAAATATGTTCAGGCCTGAGATATATCATAGAATGGGTCAACCTAATCATAGAGATGAAATGCCATTGAATCCCCAGGTAATACTTGAACCCTTTGAAAGATGGGCTCTAGACTTTATAGGACCCATCAATCCTCCATCCAGTCAAAGAGTTTACATATTGGTTTGTACAAATTATATGACTAAATGGGTAGAAGCTAAGGCACTCATTAGAGCTAATGAAGAATCTGTTTTAACCTTTCTATTTGAAAAAATATTTGTTAGATTTGGAGTGCCTAGAGAACTAGTTACAGATGGAGGACCTCCTTTCAACTCTCATGGTTTTAAAGCCACACTTCAAAAATATCGTATTCATCATAAAATGACTACACCTTACCACCACCAAGCCAATGGATAGGTGGAAAGTACAAACAAAGTCATAGAAGCCATTTTAACAAAAATAGTGAAGGAAAATAGGAAGGATTGGTCTCAAAGGCTGCCTGAAGCATTATGGTCTTATAGAATTACCTGGAGGAACACTACAGGATTTTCTCCATATGAATTGGTTTATGGTAAAAGTGTTGTTTTTCCTGTGGAATTTGAAATTAAAACCTTAAGAACTACTTTAGCTGTTAACATTGATTTGATTGATGCACAGACAGCCAAGTTGCAATAGCTCCAGGAATTGGATGAAAAGAGGATAGATGCCATCCATCAAACAACTATGATTCAATAGCAAAGAACTAGGTGGCATGATAAAACTATTAAGCATAAGCAGTTTCTAAAAGGTAATTGAGTTTTATTGTACGATTCTCGGTTTGAAAATTTTCAAGGGAAATTACGAACAAGATGGTGGGACCTTACGAAATAGATACTGTTTTTCCCAATGGAACAGTAAGGCTCCTAACAATTGATGATTTTAGAACACCATTATTAGTAAATGGGTATTGACTTTACCTATATGAGCAGCCCATTTCTAAAGAGGATTTTAAGGCCACCTGCATGGTAGATTCACATTATATCTTTTTGGGGGAGCCTATTGCCCCTCATTGCATTTAATTTCTGCATTGTACTTTTTAGTATTAGATTAGATTTTTTTAAAATAACAATCCCTGTTAAGGGTTGGCATGCTACAATTGATTATTTTGTAGATCTCAGATGTAGGAGAAGCTGGTTGAAAAGAACAATCTTACTGCAAATAGATTTAAGCTTCATTTTGTGAAGCATTGTCATCTCATTCCAATTAACAATTCATTCCTCCATTTCTATCATTTTTCCCTTTTTCCCCTCCCTATGTCCCCCATTATTTTTCAGCAACATCTTTCCCATTCTTATCATTAATGAAATAAGTATCTTTCAGCAACATTTTCTCTGTTTCTCCCATTTACAACAACATTTTTCCTTATTTTCCCCGTGGCTGAAACACCATCCTCTATCCATTTTCCTATTGCTGAAACACCAACTTTTCCCCATTTTCCCCGTTGCTCAAACACCAACCTTTACCCATTTTCCCCGTTTCTTAAACACCATTTCTTCTCAAGGAATTATCATACATTACTTCCCATTGTGAGAATCACCTCTTTCATTATTTTTATAACTCTGTTCTTTCATTGCCTTCTCCTATGATTATACAGGCCTTTCATATAATTACCCTCATATTTCAAAACCCTCTTCCATAACCATTGACCATCTATTAGCAACGTATACTATATTTTCCGAATATCAATCAAAGGTAAACATGAGCTATGTGATTATTATGTGTAAATATTATTAAACTATAGTTAAATGAGAAGATTATGATAGTATTACCATGATCCCCGTACATTTAAAGTCATTAGTTCAGCTGTATTTGGAGGGAATACCAAAATTACATGCCATTATTTCACAGCAAGCCAATCACCGTCGTTTTTTTACCCATGATTACGTCTTATCACTCCATCTCTGTCTTGTTATTCCATGATCTCATTTGCAAAATTTTCTCTGTCTGGGGAGCGGTAACTCGGTTTGTGACTGTGCATTTTACTAAAGTTGCTAACTATGGGAGGACCTGCTATTTGACATGAGCCAAATTCGATAGCTCTACTAGAATTACACCTAGAAGTGTATCAAATGTTTCACCAGGCAGACTGGGTAGACTATTTTCAGAGACTTCAGGGACTCGATCCATAGCAAGTCCTTGAATTTACACATAATCTAGGGGATGGATACTCTACTATCTAAGGAGTTCGAATTCCAGTCTCGTAGTATGATATAGCACAGGTTTCAAGCCTACCAGCCACTGACACTTGATGAGCCCCAAAAATGGATAATTATATGGGCTCATTCAAACTCCTAATTCGACTTAATCCACCATTCTCATTAGTTTATTGCATGTTTCTGATTATATTTATGCTAATAGAGTGAATTGGGTTAGTCATTATGCCAACAAGTCTAATGTGTGCTTTGTGTAGTCTTTTTGGTCAATTTGGAGACAAGATCAAAGGTTTTAATGAGCACTTGGCAGCCAAATTCGTGGGAGAAAAAGGGAGAGGATTTGGTGGAAGGTGTCCCCTTCATTTATGGGCCCTTACATCGAATTCTCCACCATCAGATCAGAGTTCAAGGGCCACCAAATCAATTATCACAAGGGCAGCCGAGCAAGTGCTAGTAAAAGTGTTGTTAACTACAAGTTTTGGCAGCGAGTTCCTAAAGTTTAGGAGGACTGTTGGGGTCCTCAATTTGTATAAATAAGAACTCTTAGGGCCTCATTTTGGTTAGCCAGTAGTTAGTCATTTTTTTGGCAGAAGTTAGCTAGTTTGTAGTTTGATTTTAGTCATTTTTTAGGCAGTTAGTTAGCTCTGCATTTCAACACATTTTCAAGTTTTCCTTCTAGGCAGTTTCTGTAATGTAACTATTATTTTGATCAATAAAGATGAATCCAGCTTTGCACCAGCTCTAATCTCTCTTAGGAGGCTGTAGCTCTTAGGGTTGGGCCCATCTCAAGTGTCGAGTACCTCTTTTGTTCACTTTTATGTGTCTTTGTTGCATTCTTAGAATAAAATCTCCTATTTAGATTTAAATCTTGTTTTGTTATTTAGGTTGTTTTTGATGAGTAAAATAGATTTTCATGCTCAGATTTAGTTTATAGGTTGTTAACAGAAAAATATTCAAGAAAAGGGCCATCAAAAATCTGTGGTTTCACCTCTCCCTCAGTGGGATCAGGAGCTATGACTAGGATGACTTTGCTGCCCACAAAAACACTGATTTTGCTTTGCCATGCAATCACTAGTGTTTAATTTTCATGTGTAGAAGTTAGTTACAAGTTCATACTTTCGTTTTCTTAGTTGTATGAGATAAAATACATGGTTTCATTGCAGGTCACACTTCTGTTCATTCTCTTTACTTGCAACTAGCATATTAGGTCAACGTAACTAGGTCTTTGAATTTACAAGTCTTTGTTGGTTCAGATTGGAAAAACGACTTGCAGAGCACCTGTACCACTTCTTCATCTTTTTATTTTCCATCAACACCATCCACTCTACCCTCTACTTAGAATCCATGCCTCACGTTTTCCATTTGCTCCCAAAACCCTAATTTTTGTGTAATCATTGTTTCAGCCTTCTACACCTTCTCACCACTCCATCCACCAGTCCTTAGGCTGTTTTAGACCCCTATCCTACCTTCAGATCCATCCATGCACCTTCTCTCACTCACCCATCCTCTAAAATCCAATTTTTAAACATCTTGTAGAAATTTCTGAACATCCTATAGAAATTCCTGAACATCCTGTAGAACCCTTACAGACTTCCTGTAGAAGCTCACAAATGAGGTTTCTTGATAGCCAAACTTTGTGAAACTCTTTGGAAGGGTGTTAGGGACTCTTTAGACCCTCTCTGAACCTTCCCGACCTCTTCCAAGGATTTCCTTTCACCGATCCACCTCTGCACAGTCAAAAACAGTGAAAGCACATGCATGATAATTCTAACAACATATTCAAAAATACAAAAAGATGGTTCTTTCAGATTCTGCTGTAGACATAGCTTATATACATGCATTTCATCTTCTTAGAAGTCAATGGCATCTAATTCAGTAGCTTTCATCTTCCTTCTTGCATCAGTAGGACTAGTTGGTAGAATTAGGGTTTGCTAGGGTTTGCGTTTCTTTTTGGCTTTCAGTTTCTTTCCGCAAGTAGATTAGCTTCCTTTGAGTTAGCTTTCATCCATCAGTTAAAAAGATTCTTCTAAGAGCTCATAGAAGTTGGCTTCAGCTCCTAGTGGACTTGTGCCAGATAACCAAGTGACAGCTGCGGCAAGAGCTAGTACTTGTGCATACAGCACCGTCGCTTCCAAGTTTGTTACAAACTACCGGGTTGATAAAACTAAAGAAGGGAGTCCCAGGAGTTGCAACATTATTGCTACAATACTGGGGCCCACCATCTTTTTGGCGTCGTTGTCGGGGAAGCGTCAGAGTATTAGTGATTGTTGCTTTTCTTCTATTTTCTCCTACAACCTTCTGCTAAGTAGTTTATTTCATTTCCATTCTACAGTTTCATTTCCGCAAAAGTAGATTAGACACTTCCTGCTTTCATAGATTAGCATTTCAATTCCACCATTTCAATTTTGCAAGTGTAGATTAGCATTTCAATTCTGCAAGCGTAGATTAGCATTTCAATTCCACAAGCGTAGCCTAGCATTTCATTCCTGCAATTTCATTTGAGAAAAATAGATTAGTCCTTTCCTGCTTTCATTTCAATTCTGCATTTTCGTTTTAGCAAGATAGATTTTAGATAGTTTCAATTCAATCTATTTTCAGTTTTGTAGGTACAAGCAGAAAAAAGCAAAAATCAACCAAAAAGATTTCCTTTCATGCCTTGTAGGAGTAGAGATAAGTAAGAAAAATGTTTGCACAACACCCCCACTGTTTCACATAGCCAACCTTCTCTCTTCTTCAATGGCTGTGATTAAAGAACCCCTAGGTGGATAGCAAGAAATATTTGAAGAACCTCTAGGGGAGAAGAAGAAGAAAACATTCCTCTGGAGCAAATGGCTGCAAACAGAAATGTTGAGAGCAGTACCTTATCCAAAAACGAATTTGCAACTCAGATGGAAGATTTCAAAAGTGATATGAGGCAATTTCTTGCCATGCAACTGGATACCTTATAGATCCAAAGGAAGCAAGAGGAAGCCAAGAGGGCTATGGCCATCTTTTGTCCTAGGTGCACTAGAAAGCATCCGAAGAATGAATGTCCATTGTACTCCATAGAAGTGTGTTTTGTCTGTGAAGAATACCATCCTACAGATCAGTGCCCTTCCTTGCCTAGAATCAAAGCTACATATCAAAGGGCCAAAGAAGTCACTGAACCACACTATTTCATGAACCAAAGGAGGTCACATGGACCCATACCTTACCAGCAGGAACTGCAAGGGACATATGAGACCTATTATGACCCCTATCAAGCCACTTTCATGCCTTCTTGGGGTCCCCTTGCTCATCCTTCCTGGTTCACACCTCCTCCTTGTTCCTTCACAGATCCATATTATGCCCAACTAGTTGCTCATTCGTTTCACTCTTATGCTTAGCCACAACCTCAGTGGAATGCACCTCATCAAGGGTGGAGGCCCCAGTACAACACTCCTCCCACTCCTTTTCCTCCACCACCTGCTCAACCGCAACCATCGCCTCTTGCTCCACCAAGGAAACCCCAAATGCCTGCCCAACCTCAACCCCATCCACATCCATCTCAAACATACACTCCCACTCAACTACCCGTACCACCATTCCCAAAACCATACAATGGAGTAGCTCAATCCAATTGCAAAGCTGAGGCACAACATGTCCAAATGACTCCTCTTGAGCTCAATGATCTTCACCATAGCTCAGGAAGAGTATTGCAAAACAAAGATTATATTGACAACATTGAAGGACCAAAGGCAAAAGAAGATTCAAAAGAAAAGATCAAAGAACCATGGGCTGCACTTGATTAAGAGAAGAGATTAGAATCAGAGATCGAGAAAGTTCCCTCATGGTTACCATCAAATCCTCCATGTATTCAAGAGAAAGATCAGCAAAAAGAGGAAGATGAGAAAGTCATGGTAGAAGGTGACATGGAACATGATCCAGATCAGCAAAAGGACCAAGGATATCAGAGATACATTGAGATGTGGTTTTAGACAGTCACTAAGTTGCAGCGGTACTCTCTTCCTCAGCTATGTTTGATCCCTTCAAAGTCAAATCATTTGTTCTTTGAAATCTGGATAGCTGTCAAAGCATGCATTTTGAGCCTCCTCATCATTTTGTCTCTAATCTCAATGTGCACATGGCTCCATTGGAAGTATTCTTATACTTGAGAAAGATTTTGTTTTTCAAATAGGGTAGGGTAGAAAAAAAAAAGAAAAAAATGAAAAAAATGGAAATAAGAGGAAAAATCTAAGGTGAAAACCTCCTCGGAGGCGCCTTGGATTGTCTCATTGATTGAAAACCTCTATGAGGCGGTCAATGGGTTGGAAAAAAAGAGAAAAGAAAAAATAATAAGATCCTTGGGTGAAAACCTCCCTTGGAGGCGCCTAGGGCAGGCAATTAGGGTGAAAACCTCCATGAGGTGCCCTAGTTGTTTTCAAAAAAAAAGGAGAAAAAAGAAGAAAAAGAGAAAAAATAAATCTAATCTCCATTGAATAATTGCAGGTTGCAAGAAGGACATTGCAGGTCAAGAGGATCGTTGAAAACAAAGGCAGAGGAAGGTCTGGGCTTTCCATAGGAAGCTACAAGCATTTCTAAAGGAAGTTCTATATTTCTACAGGAAACTTCCTGTAGAACCTTTGGACGAACCAAATTAAATTTTGAAAGGGAATCTGATGGTGGGAATCTGTTGGTTAGGCCTGCAAGCACCTCTGTGTCCATCCCTCGCCTTTCTCCATCATTTTTCCACCTCATTGTGCTTCTACATTGTGCTTCTACAGGAAGTTCCT
>APFE030498607.1:191094-212444 GCA_000404065.3 Pinus taeda | reverse complement strand
GAAGCTAGAAATGGATTTCAAAAAGGCAGTTTGGCGAACATGGTAGCTTCCTCAAGGGTTCAAAAGTCCTCCTGCAATCTTCAAACTCCTCCTCCATCATCTCCATACCTGCATCATAGCCCAAGTTCACTTTTCTTACCATGCAACAAAACTGCAAAATGCCTTGAAGCAAAAATGCCTAGAACAGAATTTCTTTTTGCCCTAACTTGAAAACCATGCATCCATTTGAAAAACCATTTTATGGGGAATTGTACAACGGTGTTGGAAACATGCTTGAGCAGCTTCAGCTAATTCCGGTGCACGGTTTCCGAGAAATCAGCCTCCATATCCTTCAGCCATTTTTGCATTTTCTCCATATCCGAGCATCCATTTCAAAACTTGTTTCATGGAGAGATGCACATGGGCGATAGTAGCCTACCCAAGCAGTTTCAGCTGATTCCGATGCACAGTTTCCGAGAAATTGATCTCTGAAATCTTCAGCCATTTTCCATTTTTCTCGAAATCTGTGCATCCATTGATCATGATTTTGCTATGGGAGGTGCATCATGATTGTAGGAACACGCTCAGCAAGTTTCAGATCGATCTGGTTTACCGTTTGGAAGCAATGGCGAAAACAAGTTCTGGTCCAGTGAAAATTCAGTAGCAGCAGCTTGAAGGTGCAAATCTGAGCGTGGAAATGAACTTCTGCAGCATGCATCTAGCCAGAGGACACCTGCTCAAGGAAAACAACCAAAAATCATCAGCCAAGCCCTCATGTAACCAAAGAAACCAGTGCATGCAGCAATGACTAGCCACAACACCTCACAACAACCATTTGACTTCAGGTACGTGACTGAAACTCGTTCTTCTATTGCACAAATCTAATTTAAAAACTACATGAATGAATGGAATGGTGGAATTAAGCCACGAATATAGCAAGGTTAAGCCGATTGCCTTCTCTAGCACTCAACTGGAAGTCACGCAGTACACATGGACAGCTCACTTACGTGAAAATTAAAGCAACCAGGAGTGTTGGCCGTTTAAACCTCAATTAAATTCACGGCAGTGATTACAGGGGGAAAACACATAGTTCAGGAACAACACTTCCAGTTGCATGTGGCCACATACACTTGGCCACTTCACTCTCTCACGTAAATCACGCTGAAATTAAATGATGCTCGGCTGAAATTCTCACCACCCTCTGTTCAAGTGCGGTCACAACTGGAGCACACGTCCACCACATCTAGATCAGTTAACCAGTGGTCCTCTCCAAGATTGTTGCCTGGTTCCTCGAGATTTCTGTCGTTTCTTAAAAAAATTCCCGCAGGGGCACTCTACAAGCGTTTCTACAGGAATTTTCTACAGGAAACACAGAAAATAGCCTTCCAGAGCAAAAAAGCCTGGATATTTCTTCGACAAATTGGAGTTTTGAAGAGAGGTAGGCTCGAACATGCCTCTTCCATGGATGATACGTTCGAAAGGTGGTGAACTAAATTGTTTTGAATAAGAAACTATTAAACAAGTCTGCCTGTGAATCCATAATAGTAGTTTTCCTGTGTGTTACATGGAATGTTTCAATTGGTTCCGCGTCAAATTCTCTTCCACAGTTCCTATTAAGAAATTCCTCTGCTATAAGCGATAAACCACTGTGAGGGTTAACTTGTGCATGAAGAATGTGAATTTTATGTGATTGTATGCATGATGAGGATGAAAATTAAGCTCTGCACTCTGTCTGTGGGAGCCTAATTCCCTTTTGACAGTCGAGTTTGGGCAGCAAAAGCATTATAACCGAGGAATTGGTGCAAAGTTGAAATACAAACACCTGATAAATCCTGTCCTGAGGATCAAACGAGGAAGACATAAAACAACAGTCCCTTTCTGCTCAGAGCATTGAAATAGGGCACCCTCACCAAACCAGACCAACCAGCTTACATCCTTTTTGGAGCAAGGTCAGCCTTCAGATCATGAAATACATTACTTGTGAGGGGTGGTTCAGTATTGTCTACAGTTATCATTTCCAGTTGCTGAGTGAATTCAGACATAGGATGGATTTACCTCCAAAACAAAAGTTAAACATCCCCTATTTTCTTTTGCAATCATTAATTGAGTATGGCACAAAATTGAAGAAAGGAAACACGTGGAGGCAAGAGAGAAAGGCAGTGGTAAGAAGACCCAGGATAGGCCATCACAGGACAAGCCACGGGAGAAGCAAGAGGAAAAGAAAGAAAGAAAAGAAGGAAGAAATAGAGAGAAAAAAAAAGAAACAATAGTTTAATCCTTGGAAACTGTTGTAGGTTACAGGAACACAATGCGGAAAGGGGGCCTCCCAACACAAGCAGAAGGGTCCCTACCAAGTCCCCATGCATCCTCACATCCATCCCCTCCATGAACACTCATTTTTTTCAGGATCCAGACACAATTTAGTCATGGTTCAACCTTCTACAGGAAGCTACAGGACTTTCTACAGGAAGTTCTGTATTTTTACCAGAAACATCCTGTAGAGCCTTTTGGGCAGGCCAGAATCGATTATGAAGAGGGATTTGAAGCTTGAATTCTGTTGAGGAGGCATGCAACCACTCTTTTCTTCCATCCTCCATTGG
Source organism: Pinus taeda (assembly GCA_000404065.3). Classification (NCBI taxonomy): domain Eukaryota; kingdom Viridiplantae; phylum Streptophyta; class Pinopsida; order Pinales; family Pinaceae; genus Pinus; species Pinus taeda. Next base: position 209,865 of record APFE030498607.1, on the reverse strand, counting down.
TTTCATCTCCTTTCACCACCATTGCCACCATCTGATTGAATATAGTTGCAAAATCATACCAAAGCTGGGAGTAAAATAAAAACACAAATGCCAAGGGAGAAACAGTTGCAAATCAGGGCAGAGAGGACTAAAATAAAAAGCACAAACAAGTAGGGATACACCCAAGGCAACCACAGCACAGGTCAAGGAGAAGGCACCCCCAGCTAAGCAAGCCAAATCAGAGAAAACTGGTTCTGCAGGAAGCTAGCATATTGTTTCTATAGGAAGTCAGAAATCAACTACAGGGCTTTCTACAGGAAGTCCTGAAAAAGGGAAGCAGAGGAGAAATCAACCGATATAATAGCTAGGGAGGCAGCAGCTGTGTTTTCTGCCCTAAGTACCTCTCCCAAGTTGAAGGATAAGTGAAAGAGGGAGCTTCCACTATATTTTAAGGCAAGAAAGGGCATGCAGATAAGAACTGGCAGACCTCAAACCACAGTCAAAGAAGCAAATTGTCATTGAGGACACAAAAGCTAAACAAAAGGAGGAGCCTCCTTCAAGGATGTCCATAACCTATGAATGAGGAAGCCAAAAACCTTCACTGGAAGGAGAGAATTCAGATAATGGACTCAAAGACAGTTCTATAGGATGCTGAGACAGTTCTACAGGAAGTTGAGAATTCTCTAGGAAAAGAAGCACAGGCAGTGAGAAGAAGCAAAGAGAAAAGCATGGTTTCATGACAAAGAAGAGGACATCACTTCAGAAGCTTGGGATGACCAGGAGGCCACCAAGGCCATCCAAGATGAGGAGATAGATTGGTTGCTCAGAGGATGAGCAACACTTTCAGTAGGGGGGTGATGATGAGCCCCAAAAATGGATAATTATATGGGCTCATTCAACCTACTAATTCGAATTAATCCACCATTCTCATTAGTTTATTGCATGTTTTTTATTATATTTATGCTAATAGAGTGAATTGGGTTGGTCATTATGCCAACAAGTCTAATGTGTGCTTTGTGTAGTCTTTTTGGTCAATTTGGAGACAAAATTGAAGGTTTTAATGAGCACTTGGCAACCAAATTCGTGGGAGAACAAGGGAGAGGATTTGTAGGAAGGTGTCCCCTTTCATTTATGGGCCCTTACCTCAAAATTCTCCACCATTCAGCTTCGGAGTTCAAGGTGCCACCAAATCAATTAGCAACAAGGGGCAGCCAAGCAAGTCAAAGTAGGACTGTTGTTAACTTACAAGTTTTTTTGGTAGCGGTCCTAAAGTTTAGGAGGACTGTTGTGGGTCCTCAATTTGTATAAATAAGAGTGCTTAGGGCCTCATTTTGGTTAGCCATTTGATAGCCAGTAGATAGCTAGTAGTTAGTCATTTTGGTTAGCCAATAGTTAGTCATTTTCTAGTTCGATTTTTAGGCAATAGACTAGCTTTTCTTTCAGCACATTTTCAAGTTCTCCTTGTGGACAGTTTTTGGAATGTAACATTTATTTTGATCAATAAAGATGAATCCAGCTTTGCACCAGCTCTAAATCTCTCTTAGGAGGCCGTAGCTCTTGGGGTTGGGCCCATCTCAAGTGCTCAGTACCTCCTTTGTTTACTTTCATGTGTCTTTGCTGCATTCTTAGAATAAAATCTGTTATTTAGATTTAAACCGTGTTTTGTTATTTAGGTTGTTTTTGATGAGTAAAATAGCTTCTCATGCTTAGATTTAGTTGATATGTTGTTAACAGAAAAAGCTTCAAGAAAAGGGCCATCAAACATCTGTGGTTTCACCTCTCCCTTAGTGGGATCAGGAGCTGTGACTAGGATGAATTTGCTGCCCACAAAAACACTGATTTTGCTTTTCCATGCAATCACTAGTGTTTGATTTTCATGTGTAGAAGTTGGTTACAAGTTCATACTTTCATTTTCTTAGTTGCATGAGTTAAAATACATAGTTTCATTGCAGGTCACACTTCTGTTCATTCTCTTTACTAACAACTAGCAAATTAGGTCGTCGTAACTAGGTCTTTGAATTTACAAGTTTTTGTTGGTTCAGATTGGAAAAACGACTTGCAGAGCACCTGTACCACTTCTTCATCTGCTTATTCTCCATCAGCACCATCCACTCCACCCTCTACTTAGAATCCTTGCCTCACGTTTGCCTCATTTGCTCACATAACCCTAGTTTTTGTGCAATTATTGCCTTAGCCTTCTTCAAGCCAAGTCAACCTTCTTCACCTCCTCATCACTCCATCCACCATTCCTTAGGCCGCTTTAGACCCCTATCCTACCTCCAGATCCATCCATGCACCTTCCCTCACTCATCCACCTCCTAAAAACCGACTTCCAAGTTTCCTGTAGAAATCCTGAAGTTTCCTATAGAACCCCTGCAGACTTCCTGTAGAAGCTCACAAGTGAGGCTTCCTGATAGCCAAAACTTGTGAGACTCTGGGGAAGAGTGTTAGGGACTCCTTAGACCCTCTCTGAGCCTTTCCAACCATTTCCAAGCATTTCCTCTTGCCAATCCACCTCTTCACAATCAAAAATAGTTAAAAGCACATGCATGATAATTTTGACAACTTATTCAAAAATACAAAAAAGATGTTTTCTTCAGATAGTGATAACTTAGACACATGCATTTTACATTCCTAGAAGTCAATGGCATCACTTTCAGTAGCTTGCATCTTCTTTTTCGCTTAAGTAGGGCTAGTTGGTAAAATTATGGCTTGCTAGGGTTTGCATTTCCTTTCCACTTTTCAGTTTCTTTCCGCAAGTAGATTAGATTCCTTTGAGTTAGCTTTCATCCATCAGTTAAAAAGCTTCTTCTAAGAGCTCATAGAAGTTAGCTTAAGCTCCTAGCGGACTTGTGCCAGCTGACCAAGTGACAGCTGCGGCAAGAGCTAGTACTTGTGCATACAGCACCCTCGCTTCCAAGTTTGTTACGAACTACCGGGTTGATAAAATTAAAGAAGGGAGTCCTAGGAGTTGCAACATTATTGTTGCAATACTTGGGCCCACCATCAGTCTTGTTGGTTATAAGTGTCATTGAACGCTGGGGACAATTTTCCCCAAAGGGGGAGGGTTTTGTAGCAACCTTGGTTGAATTTCCATGTAAAAAAAAAATATAAGGCCAAGGTCATGGAACATGTGTTCCAAGTTGAAGGGTGGGAAAAACATCTTAGTGGGTGTCACTTTTGGTTTATTATGGCTAAGAAAATTGGCAAAGGCAATGGAAAATTCTTGGAAAGGAAAAGAGGCATTAATTGGAATTTATTTATGAAAATAATGGAAAGGAGGAGAAACAGAACGTGAAAGGTCACAAATTTGCATGAGTAGGAAATTGAAGGAAAATAAAAGAAAATGAAGAAAATAAAAGCCTCAATGATAAAAAGGCTTAGGAGGATCAGTTCATCGATTTTGTTCAACATTAGATTTTTTCATTTCATTCTTTGGCTCTCTCATTCTATTCTTTCTCTCTCATACTCTTGCAAAATTAAAGTATCATTGGTGCATCCTTGGAGCACGTAGGCATACATTGGATTTGGAGGAAGAAGCAAAAGAAAAGTAGGAGAGCGTAATGGAACAAGTGGATCAGTGGCTGCAAATGGATTTCTTTGTAGGTATTGAGATTTCAATGGCATGGAGGATTGCCTTGATTCATAGTGGTTTTGCCTAGCCTTTCCATTTCCTAGATAACCATAGTGTTGTGGTTTTACCCATTTGTTTTTTGATTGGTTCTCATGTTCCTTATGGCTTTTGGTTGACTTACTAGTAATGGAGCCTTGGTTAGACAAATGATCTGGAGACCTGTAGTAACTATGGGTTGAGTTACTAGTCCTGGAACCGGGTTCGAACAAATAGCATGGAATCACTAGTTGAGAGACCGATCTGATAATTGTTAGTGATGTCCATCCATGAGGTGGAATCACTAGTTGAGGGTTGAGGTAGTTTGGAGTCTCAAAGCGTTGGCTTGGTTTTTTATTTTTTATTCCATGAGATCCCACATTCATACTTGGAATATGGCACATGGGTGACTGGTAGAAAGAAATATTTGTTTCAGCCCAGACTATGCTTGGGTGGTACATAGAAGTCCCTGACTTGGTTGGCATTTTCATATGTTAATAAGAGGTATTTTCTATTGTGATTTATGAGCATATTTATTGTTTATGATGGTGGTATTATGGCTAAGTTTCCATGGTTTATATGTTGGTTATTTGCTGGTTTCTATGGTGGTTTATTGTTGGTTATATGATGTATAATGTTTATGGCTCTTAACATGTTTGATGAATATATGAATGGTTGATGAATGCATGGACTCAATTTTTTTTATTTCAACTATTATGAGAGGGAATTAGATCTTCTTGGTGAATCTTAGATAAGTTTCAAACCCCTATGTTCAGATATAATTCATGACTTCTCGATTACATGTCTTCCATATGTTTGACGAAATGTATGTCATGGTTAGGATTAGTTAGGTAAAGTCCATGATCTAGTTTTGTGTTAGAGGATTTTTCTTTGTGTCATTTATTTTTTTGGAAAGTTTCATTAAGTTTTGGGCAGTGATATTGAGCTTCGCCCTAAAAAGGTGGCAAAAATGTCGTAGTCGTAGGCATAAAATTGGAAAAATGAGACTGCAGTCACTCCCTTGCAGGCTTATGCATGCAACTGGAAGTCTATTGTCACATGGATGCATGCTTATGCATGTGAATGGGAGTTTAGGTTAGTGAAAAGCAAGTTAACTCAAGGGTTTGGCACTTAGAGTGGTTGGTTAGATTTTGGGGGTCCTGTAGCACCCATGGGATGTAATTAAAGTCTTGGTTCGTTGGTTCCACTTCCTTAACGATAATTAGGGAGTTGTCTCATATCATAGTAACTCTTCATCACATATTTATCCTGGTGGACTGGTAAGCTTGGGTATGTGGGAGGAGGGTATTATGCATACTAGTTCAGGTGTCATAATTATTTCAATTGGGCACCATCCACAAAGGTATGGAAGTGCTCGACATATTCCCCATGAGTTTTTCCTTGGTGTATTTTTCCTAGGGGATTAAATCAATCAATTAAGTGTAGTATAGTAGCTCATTTTTTTATAGAAAAATGAGTATTTTGATATTAAGTATACGCTCGATCACAACAAGTACATGAGGATTACATCTACAATTTTTAAAAATAACCATAAATCAGATAGATCACCATCCTATTACATAGAAAGACCCAAAAATACTAATAATTGACCTGATTACATCATATTTGCAAAACTACAAAAAGGGACAAAAGACACATATAATGACAACCATGCAATTTAATCATTTTTGTTGCTCATTGGTTGAGATCTATATCTCGATTTCCTGGGTCCTCTTGGTGTTGGTCTAGTCCCATAGGTGCATATTAACTAATTTTGAGATCCATTATTATATTCTAGAGCACATCTACTTCATCTTTCAAGTGAGAGATATCATACTAGAGTGACAACAATTTATCTGTGTGTTCCACTTGAGTTTGCTACATATGAAAAAATGTTTCTTGTAGATCATAGTCCACCCTATGAAGAGCTTCATGAACATATAGAAATTGAGAGTAGGGGCTTGTTGTTGAAGAAGCCTCAGAATTAGAATCTAAATTTATGAGAGAGAAATGATCAAGGCTTCGACATAGACATATACCAAAAGGGAGCGAACTTAGACTCCCCACGAAGACTTCAGGACTAGCCAAAAGGAATTATAAACAGGGGGACTTCAATTAAACCTTCTTATACCTTGAATTGAATGAGAACCAAGCCAAATGAGATTGCAATTACCATGTATAATTTTTTATGTCTCAACATAGAAAATTAAGGTTGATTGTGGGGTAGGAATCAAGAAAATGCAACACCACCTTTGAATTGGGACATGCACAAAGCTCCAGGGCAGTAAGAACTTAGAGATACTAGAGCGACATCTAGAAAAAACTTAAACTCTTTTAAAACATTCAAATTTAAACCTAGAATATTGAGAAATGATCTTATAACCCTGTAGTTACCATTCAAGACAAGTTGATTGCAGGGAACTGAATTGCAAACAAGAAATAAAATGGTACCTTTCTGAATGAAAGTCCGAACCAGATTAAGGTCGATTGACAAAGGATGCCTAGGCATTTCCACAGTGGCTTCTAAACCAATAATACGCGACCTCTAGAATTGTCACAAGATGAAATGTTGAACCCACAAACTTTCCATGCAAAGGAGGAACAACTGAAACCTGAAGAAGATCTCTTTGCAGAGCTACCAAAAAATTGGTTGCCTTAATGCCACAATTGAATTCAGAGACCAAAACCAAACTAAATTCATACACCACTAAGGAAATGGAGCAGAAAAAAATGCTAACTCAAACATGAATGAAGGAGGAACAAGGCACAATCCAAATTTAACACACCTTCCCATGTTAATCCACATGATTCTCATCATAAAGTCATTAAACTTCCCAGTAATTCTATCAAAGAGAGCCATCCTTATTCTAAGAGGAAGGTGATTCTATGTTTAGGGCATGTAATTGCAACAAAACCAAGCATGTGAGTTGAAGAATAATGCCAATGGATGGTGACGACTCACAATATATGATACATCATGGGAAAGAAACCTACTAACTTGGAACCAAACTATAGAACCTTTGAAATTATTGTAACGATTGAAACAAATGATGTGATGAAGGGTGGAGGGGATATAAGGGAGGGGTTAGGGATTTAAAATGATTGCTAGGAAGTCTATAAACAAATAATGGGATTTCCTAAAGGATAACCAAACTCTTGGAGCCATATGGTAATTAGGTAATTGGATATATTCTTTTATATTCATTTGTTTCTAACATAGTCTCTTCTAGAGAGTAGGCCTTATTAGTTTGTAGATCAATTTCCACATTGTTGTTTCTACATATATGATAAAACCTCTTGGAATGAAGGAATGCAACCAAACTTCTAATTCCTTGGAGAACGAAAGAAAGGGAATTATATTTCAAACAATTCTCACCATTGAGGCACTGAATCATAAGTAATGAATCTCCTAAGACAATAATATCTTCCACATCTATGTCTTTAACAATGCATAAACCTTGCAGGAGCCCACACATATCTACTTGGTTATTCAATTTCCTTCCTAGGCCCCGTGAGACTTTTACCACCATTATTCCATAGGGATTAAAAAAAATCCCTCCACCTCCTTCCACCCCTAGATTTCTTTTGGAAGCCTCATTAAATTGCAATATCCATTTTTTTGTTGTTTCTTCCATTCAACTAGTTCCATAGGAGATGAGTATAACTTCCAACTAGGTTGATGGGATTTAGAGGAGGGAATATAAATGGGGGGGCGAGGGAGAGAGGGAACCCACCCACTTATCTTCAAGTGAATTAAGGAAAGTATCTCTGAGAAGAAGATTGACATCGAGATGGATGGAGAGGGCCTTTAGAGCAGACAATTTGGTTGAAATGGAGTGTTAGGTCCCTATAATACTAGTATAATCCCTTATTTTTATTAGTGAAACCCCCTTATTATATTATTGTGCCCCATATAAGCCCACTATTGTTATTGTTGTACCCTTACAATATTATTGCTATGTCGACTTTGATTATATTGTGACCGCTTAGACTCATATATATAGAAAGGGGGTTTTGTCATTTGTATCATCCAAGAATTTCTCATTTGTGTAATGTAAAGGAGGTTTCCCCCTATAAGTGGCTAATTTTGAATTCGTTGGTCTATATCTTCTTCTATTTTGTGATTTGGTTTCATAACATTTGGTATAAGAGCTTTGGATTCTAGTGTTTCACTGCTTCAAATAGGTCATCGTGGCATGTTCGCTACAACTTTTTTCTACGAAGTTTCAGAAGCTGAAATTAAAAGCCATTTGAGCCGAAATATTTATGAACCTTGTATCTAAATTTCAGATCTTGTTTCGCTATATTTTTGGAGATATGAGCTAAGGAAGTTAGGGTTTTTGTAGGCTCGAGAATTCCATCTCAAACAAGTCCTCGTGGCCTTTTCCTTATAACTTTATTTCTATGAAACTTAAGAAGTAGTTTTTAAAACCCATTTGAGATTACATCCAGTTGAACCTATTGTACGAATTCAAGATCTTGGTTCACTATACTTTCAAATATAGAAGCCAAGGAAGTTAGGGATTTTGTAGGCTCTCGAATTCGATCGCAAACATGTGACCTTGGGAAAATCATCATAACTTTCTCTCTAAGCATGAGATTGAAATTTTGTAAAGAGTGATAGAAAGAGGATAGAATGTAGGGGTTTGGGTATCAATTTTAGGGTTGAAAATGGAAATAGTGACACATGGCACTTCGTACAAGTTAGTTCTACTGAACTAGTCTATAATTATGTCATCATGGGTGATTTGACATAAATCTTACTTGGAGAATTAAATATTGATCAAACTTGTGGGGTTGGATAGAAGACTCAGAGGGATATCATAGGACGAAATTTCATACCTTGTAGATTTGAAATTAGAGATTTATAGTCATTACAAGATTGAGCTACTAAAAGTAATAAAAATAATGACTCGAATCAAGAAAATAGAAACACCTAGTAAGCAAATTGGATGGATGATTTGAATAATATGGTTGAAGCTAAGATAAATTATTTCATCTATGGCATGGAAGCTAATATATATGGTATAGAATAAAAATTAAAAGTAAATATGGAATATTTAAAGAAAGGCAGAGAAGGTTTGAAGGAAGGTTGGACAAAGTTGCTATAAGAAAGGCTTCGTAATGACGAAAAGGTAGATATGAGGAAGTTTGATGGCAAGGGTCCAGTAACTTGTATATTACATATGGAGAAATATTTTGATCTACATGACATGAAAAACACACAAAATTTATATATTGCATCTTTATATTTAGAACTTATTCAGTTTGTATGGTATAGAGGGCTTTTTTCTCGTAAACAACTTGTCACTTGATCAATTTTCACAGAGAAAATGATAGCACATTATGAGGATACAAAGAGAAACACATTCTTTAGCTAAATGATAAATATCAAACAAAAGGGTTCAATGGTAGAGCACATTGAGGACTTCCAAAAATTCAATATAAGGGTAAATGATATTCCAGAGAAGCATAGGATTGAAGTCTTCATAGGGACTTTGAAAAATAACATTCAACATGACATTCTCCTGTGGGAACCTAATTCATTGGAGAAGGAATTTAGGTTGGCAGGAAAAAATGAAAGAAAAATTACGGAAACAAGGAAGCCGAGAACTCATAACTATGAAGATGGAAGTGTTTTTTCTCCTATCCTCCCACGACCTACAAGGGTGACAACACAAAAATTGGAAGAAAAAAGAGAAAAATGGCTTTGTAATAGTTGTGATAGAAAATACACTAAAGGTCATAAGTGTGTTGAGAAAAAATTATTTTACAGAGATTGTGAAGAGGAGGAATAAAAGGATCAAGAAACTTCAAAAGAAGAGGATATACACTAAGAACCAACCTCAAAGAAAGAAGAAATGAATCTGACCATATCTTGTAATGCAGTGGTAGGAATTACCACTCGTCAAACTCTCAAGATAGAAGGACATATCAAGAAGAAAAATGTTCAAGCATTGAAATATCACATCGAGCATCAATAATAAGTTCTCCAAATTTTAAAGGATAACCTCACTTTTGCACAGAATCGAATGAAACAATAGACATATCAATATTGCAAGGAAAGAAGTTTTGATGTAGGTGACTGGGTATTTTTATGGCTACAACCATACAAACAAATGTCCCTCAAGAAATCTAAGAAGGATAATAAATTATCACCAAAGTACTGTGTTCCTTACAAGGTGTTGAAAAATATTGATATTATGGCATACAAATTGGAGCTTCCTGCATCTTCCTTAGTGCACCCAGTTTTCCATGTTCCATGCTTAAAGAAGGTTATAGGTGACAAGCTCCCATTTCAAATAATATTTTTGGAACTTGACGAGGAAGAAAAAATCATAGTGGAACCTAAAGCAATCATGGAAACAAGAAACTAATAGTTACAAAATCGATCCATTTTAGAGTATCTCATCAGGTGGAAGAACTCGCTAAAGATTTCACATGGGAGGATTGGAATTTTATACGGAAGCAACCATAACTACTCAAGCATTGAGTACAACACTTTTTGATGGAGAGGGGCATGTTATGTCCCTATAATACTAGTGTAGCCCCTTATTGCTACTGCTGCAACGTCTTATTGTATTGTTGTGCCCATGTAGTCCCCATATTGTTATTGTTGTGCCCTTACAATATTATTGTTTTGTTGCATCTAATTATATTGTGACCCCTTAGAATCATATATATAGAAAGGAGGTTTTGTCATTTGTATCATCCAATAATTGTTCATTTGTGTAATGTAAAGGAGGTTTCCCCTTCAAAGAGGCTAATTTTAAAGTCATTGTTTTATATCTTCTTCTATTTTGTGAGATGGTTTCATAACATGGAGGAACCTTTAAATATTATAGGGTTTCGAGAGAGTCATATTTTCCAACAAATGAATTTGAGGAAGGCAAGTGAAACCACTTTTAAGGAGGATTTGGATTGAAGGGAGCCCAAATAATGTTTATGCCACGAGGAGAAGAAATCATGGATGCCTATGGACCATTTAATTCTATGAGACAAAGGACCAAGGCATTAGAACAAACAATATTTACGTAAGAACGTTCCAGGAATAGATGGGGGATAAAATCCTCCTGATTTTCACATAGGGGGCATCTTGAGGGGCCATATATGCCTATCTTCCTAATATTCTCTGAAGTTAGTATCTTTTTTGGCATAAGCAACTGACAATAAATATTTACTTTTGGAAGGGAATTTGGCACCCATAACTTTCTCCAAATAGAGGATTTGGGAGGGGTTCTAGATTGAAAGAGAATATCCTTATATACCTCCTTAACTGAATATGATGAAGATTTCCATCCAATTTTATCCTAAAGATGTTAATTGATAGGGGCACTACCAACCAACTTTCTTTGTAAAATTTCACCAATTGGCTTAATGTGGTCTGGGAGATCACCCAAATTCCAATCCATTTAAAGACCCTCATTATTACACTGAGAGATGTGATTTAGAGTAGTTTTCTCTCTTAGACGTAGATGGGCCATTGGGGGCATAATTCCTCTTCTTGTTGTAGTGGTATATGATGGAGTATTGAATCTTCCCAAAGCCTAATAGATTCTCCATTCCAAAGGATCTAGTTGAGATGTGAGTTGATCAAGAAGGATGTAGATAAGATGAAGTTCCAAATAGGAGAATAATTCATGTATTGTTGATCTTCCTTCAAATGTTGTTGATTTTTTACCTTCTGAAGTTAGGTCCACCATGAATTAGGTTGAGTCCTCCTTTTCGAATAAAGCTTCACCCCAAATGCAATATTCATCAAAGAAGGGTCTCTGATACCTAAGCCTCCATGAATCTTTATAGCTCTAATAGTGGACCATTTTAATAGATGAAATTTTTTAGTTGAATACTTACCTCCCCAAAAAGAAAAAAGTGCAAAAGAACCCCCAATCGAAGCAGAATATACTTGGGAACCAATAGAGTAGAAAATTGGAATATGGGAATAACTGAAAAAAATGATTTTGATAGAACAAATCTACTAACATTAAGCTAGTGAGCTCCCCAATTCTCCATTATCTTTTTAATCTTGTCCATAATGTTATTCCATGGTTTGGAGGAAGATTTCTTTAAACATATTTGGATCCCCAAATATTTGAAATCCATCAAGTCTACAACCACTTTGAAAAGCAACACATATGCAATTTGATTTTAACGCATTGTACTGATATTCACTGAGAATATTTTTGATTTGGCCTCATTTACTAGTCCTCTAGAAGCGGCAAGAAAATTAGCTATCACGATTTTATATTGTGTATTTTGTATCTTTTAGCTATCATGGTTGAAGCTCCTCCCAAAAGAATACTATCATCTGCAAATTGACCATGATTAATGCTTTTGATGTCAACCAAGAATTAGATCATTGGTAATCAATCAATGCTTCTTTGATGTTCCAAACATGTACTCAAGGAGTAAACCATTATGATATGAAAGAATGGAGAGAGGGGGAAACCTTATTGTAGCCCCCTGGAGGCCTTGAAGAAATGAGCTACGTTGCCATTGATTAAGGGGGAAATCCAAGGAGAGATAATACACAAGGCCACTCATTGAATACACCTTTCATTAAAGCCCATATTTTTCATTACTTTGGAGAGAAAAATATGTTGAAATCTATCAAATGTGTTTTACATGTCAAGTTCAATGACCATGCTCTAATTACCTCTTCACCATTTGGAATCCACCACTTCCTCGATCATAATTACATTTTCAAATATCTTCCTTCCTAGGATAAAGCCCCCTTGATTTTTAGAGATGATGAATAGGAGAGTTGTTTTGATATGCATCACTAACAACATAGAGATAATATTGTAAGATACATTACAAAGAGAGATAGGTCAAAACCTAGCGAAGGAAGAAGAATTGTTCTATATGGGAACAAGTGCTAAAAAGGACGACTTTATTCGTCGCCCCCATATAGAGAATCTTGAATGAATAATAAATCATTATAACCAGATCTATGTAAATTAAATTCAAAAATTGTTGATAAAAGAGAGCAGGGAAACCATCTGGGCCTATAGCTTTGATTGGGTGGAATGAGAAAACAACCCGACTTATCTCTTCTAAAGAATGGGGAGCTATGAGAAAATCATTCATCTTTTTTAAAACCATCTCAGGAACTTGATATTGCATGAAGTATTCCACCTCCTCATTAATTTTACCAAGGGATCGATACAAATTAATAAAGAAAGTAGAGGAAGCTTCTTGAATTAGCTAAAAATCATCAATTTTTTGCCCCAGAACCTAAATTTTTGAAATGTTGCTTTTCCTCTCCCTATTATTTTATTGGCTATGAAAAACTTTTTGTTGATAACCCTTGATTTTAAATAGACACTCATTGGTTTTAATCTCTAGAACTACTCGCCGTGTTTTAAAAGCATATAATAGGATTGGAAAGTTTTTACTTATTGATGCAATAGCTCCTTTGAGACATACTCTATTTCCATTTGTGACTAAATATGTTTTACTTGTTTTTCCAACTTTAAGAGAGAGATTTGGTTATATGTTTCCCTTTATTTAACGATTTCTTGATGTCCTGTTTGAGTCTCTTAATTTTAGCCTTCCAAATCCCTATTGGACTACAATCCACCCACTGAGACCAAGAAGCAACAACTACCTTTGAGAACCCTGAATATTGGAGCCAAAGAGCCAAGAATCAAAAGGGAATGGGTCTATAATTTTGAGGAGGACCTGTTTTCAGCATGATAGTCAGATGATCTGATCCATTCCGAGGAAGGATGAACAATTGAATAACAAGATTCAAAGAAAGGAAATTTTTGGAAGCCAAATCCCTGTCTAATCACACTGCAATGTACTAGAGTGCTTGTTATCCAAAGTGAAACATAGCCTAGGGGGTTTTTTTATCAAATGCAAGGAGCTAATTAGATACTCCATGGATTCTTGGAAAGGATCCCTAACTAGTTAACCCCTCTCTTCTCCTCTTAATGGAGGGCAGTGTTAAAATCTCCTCCAATAATGAAATTTGTTCCATTCTCTATTTCTTTTAGATCCATGAGATATTGGCAAAATTATTGATTTTCTAGAAAATGGACATGCATAGAGACTAATCATAGTTCATGCCTAATTTAAGGCCAAAATTTTGAGGGAAGAAGTTATCTAATGCTGAGTCTTTAAATTTTTCAAAAGCTCTAGCTGATCTGGATCCCAAAATGTGCACATGCCTCCTGAAGTGCCTCGAGAGTTGATTGAATGAGAAGGATTTTATTCCTTATCTTTTTCTATTTATATGAGAGACCACTCCCTTATAATTTAGTCTCCTAAAAGAGATAAACAATAGGTTTTTCTTTAACTATCAGTGATTTTTCTTATGCTATTCTTTTGTTACATTCGAAGCCTCTGCAATTCTAGGAGACAATATTCATTACTTACTCTGAGAATGAGTTTCCCCCTTCAAGGGGTCATATTTTGTACCTATTTTCCATTCCTTACTTCCATAATTAACTGAGTAACTGGGGATGGTGCTCTAATATACCAGCTCTTTGCCTTTTTCTATTTTCTTTGTGTGGATTTCCCTACTAGTTTTCCTCCCTATAAGTTGAGTCTTTCTTTCCAATTCTCCGTATTTTTCAACCTCTAATTTATCATTAATTGATCTAGCCACTAAAGTAGGACATGAAACCTCATTTGAGGAGTGGTAAGCATACTCCCCTTCTTCTAATGAATCAACTGAGTGGCCTTGGGAGCCTTCAAGATATTTATTCTCCTCAACTGAGATTTTCTTAGGGATTTGAGGGGGGGTGTTGAAGAAAAACGTATGGAGATTTTTGTGAGGGACTGTTGGGATAAGGTCGATTTTTGGTTAGTTTAATCAACTTTTGAGTAGAATTTTGTAGAGAATGAAAAGTCTCAATGAAATGTGGAAGCAGAGCACACAACTAAGCAGGAGCCAAAGGGGATTTAGCCCTTTGTATGGGTAAGTGATAGGATGGTTTTGGGACTCACCCATAGGCCAAGGGCCATGATATTTTAATAGAAAAGTTATAAATATTTGAGTCATAGCAAATATAGAGGGATACATTTTGGTGAAGAACAAGTGTAAGGAAAAAGTGCTAAGGCAGGAAAGATTTGTTTCCTGTACTTAGGCGAAAGGGGAAGGCTCCTGCAGCTGAGTGTGCAAAGATCTTAGCAAGTTTGCAACTGAGTGCACGGGCCCCTGCAACTGGTACACATGGTGGAAGAGTATATAATTTTAATGTTGAATCTAATAAAGACCGATTTTGGACCAAATCTATTGCATCTGTGACTTTTTCTTATTTCTGTTTAAGTTTATGCATTATCACTTAATGATCTATTTTTTGTGAAATAATGAGTATTCTCTGTGTGAATTTGTCAAATCTCTAATATCTATACATGAAATGAGTAATGAACTATTTTCGCAAATGTAGTAACTAAATTTGTTATGATAACTATTCGAATCAGGTAGATCTGTGCGAAGGCAGATCTAGGGTTAATATTTACTAAACGAAAGTTGTGAGTCTGCTTCTTTTAGGTCCGATAAGCCTAAAAGTAGACCTTCGCGAAGGTCTGGGAGCCGTTTGGATAGAGATGCAGTAGTGAACCAAAGGAAGGTATAGAACTATGCGAAGGAAGATCTGAGCTGCAAGGGCATTAGGATGCACATCACACGGTCTCTGGATGCAAAAACCTGGTTCTAGCATCCCCCAATACTACTTCGGGTGAGACTACAGCTTGTGCTATGCAGGTTGTTGCAAAAAGGGCCAAAAATTAGGGTTTTGATGGTTGGCACAAATAAATATGAACCTGGGTCAAGCCCCCTTAAGCCAACACATGTTTTTGTTTCCCGGATCGAGATTTGTCTAAGAGATGTGTAATAAATGGTTTCCTACAAAGAAAGAGATTGAGAAGTGGATTGGCCTAAAAGTGGACACATTTGTGGCTCAAGAGAATAGGAGCCATAAACTATCCAAGGAGCAGTGGTTGCAAAGATATCTATACACAGATGAGACCAAATCATTATTATGTTTCTTCGTTGACGAACTACATGAGTGGCTGTCTAAATTGGAGGATAGTCAAGGAACATGGAGGCTTGATGATCCTATAGTGTGGAATCCGGAATTGGTGTGACATATGGAATTGCGCAGGTCGTGGATCACTGGATGGATCATACACTTGGATGTTTTGTGACTGAGATCGTGATCGATAGAAATATGAACTATAGCAAAGTAGAACATACGCTCTTCAAGGGATTGTGAGCTAAGTATTTGAAATCATTAAAGATTTGGATTAAATTTTTGCTATGTGAAAAGAGGGTTATACAGTTACCTTGATGTTTGGGACTATGCAAAGCAGGAAATTCTTTAGAAAAAACAAAGGATCGATCTCAGAATATAGTCCACTCATTGAACCCCCTTCAAGTGATGACAAAGGGACGGTGTCGACTACACCGCGAAGTGCAGTACAATTGACTAAGTAGGGTATCCTGAGGATATCTCATCCATCCACTCAGCCTCCACCTCCACCTCCACCTCATACGCCAACACCTTCACCTCTACCTCCACCTCCACTTCCACCATTCAACATGGCGAACACGATGAAGATGTCAATTTTTAAAGGGGTAGGGAGTGAAGACCCTGAACAATTATAGTTTGTTTTAGGAGCTGTATGGACAACACAACAAATTATAGATGATAACATCAAGAAAGTGTAGCATAAGAAGCAAACAAGGCACGAGATGATGTTGACTGCACAAATAGGAGAATATGAAAGGGAATAGGTAATCTTAGATCTAGAATCTGATGCAAATTTCCATCCTAAGAAAATGTGGGAAAGGATGGGGAGACCTATGCTACAGTGGTGTCCTATTCAGCTGCGCATGGAAAATCAACAGAATATTATTTCAATGGGGTGCTTATATGGTGTAACGGTAGATAGTGAGGGCGCAAGCGTGCTAGCTGACTTTGAGGTAATTGAAATAGTGGATGATAGTAACCCATACCCTGCGCTACTAGGAATTAACTGAGATTTTAATATGGACATGGTAATCAACTTGAAGAAGCGCAAAATGACGTTTGAAAGGAAGTCACTCAGGGTTGTAGTACCACTAGATGTAGAATTTTCACTGTAGATCACCTAATATATGTAATGTCCTAAAGCATAATACTAGATCTACTTCTACCATAAATTTCACGGAAGCTTAAACAAATATGAGAATCATCAACCAAGAACAAATATAACTGAGAATGAGAAGTAATCAACCATAACACAGAATATATAACACTGGGGAAAGCACCAGCCTAAAACCCCAACTTTGTATTATCATATAAGTGGAAATCTTGTTCAAGTTACAAAAAGAATTAGCTCTCAAGCTATCCTGCTCTCTTTGCAATCAAACAATATAGCACACAGACTTAATAGATATAGAATCTATCTTCCTCAATCCCTCCAAGCCTCCTATTTCATTGCGCAGCTTTGATTGGGGTCCAATGATGTCACATGTGTGAATTGGCCTCATCACACTCCCTGTTACCTCTGATCCAACTACGCAATCCTTAAGGAATAATATTCCTTCTGCATGCAAGTAATATTCACCAAGGAATATCCTAGCAACTGATAGTACATTTCCCCTCCATCTAATCTCAACTGGGTCTCTGACTGAACTGACATGCATGAGTTATCCATGCAAGAATACCCAGTTATCTGAAATACAGTAGTTACATGCATGCAAGCATTTACTAACTGAACAATCATTAATTTAACAATCTAACTGGACTTGACTTAGTTAACTGAGCCAACTAATTAAAACTCAATATTACAACTCATCCTTATCTCTTTAACTGATGGATAAATCCCTCAATCAAAGGAGAAAATGTTGCATGTCCTCACATAGACTTCATGTTCATAATTCCTTAACTAATTAACTCAAGAGAATTAATTAATCAATTTACAAACAAATTTTAACATCAAATTCGAATTTTACTTCCTATGTTTAGTCTAGGGATTGACTAAAATAAGAAGGGATCCCAAAATGCTATTTTTAGAAAATCTATTTTTAGCACTTTCACTTTTCACCCATTGTTGCTAAGATTTGTCATGCGGAATGAGTCGATCTTGAGAACAAGATAGACCTTCCTAGAATCTAAAGAAGACCTAATGACAAGCAAGCCAACCAGACAATATCTTTCTCTAAATGTGCTTTTATAAATAATGGCAAACAAGTGTGTTTAAGGCCTACCTTATGTCCAACACAAGTTTGGGAGATGCCTTCGCTCCTTTGATCCAAGTAAGTTCCTTTGTCACAAACCTGCAAGCACAAACAAGGCAAACAATTAAATAGCACATGAATATCCAATATTATAAAACATATTTAACATGAAAGTTAAGGAGTCCATGAAACAAATAACATGAGATACTTGTTGAGAAAAATGAGCTTGATTGTATTAATTCAAAAGGAGAAGAACCTTACAACCTTTGCCTTGACACTGTACAAGCTCCTCCTAGGGTCGAACAAGAAGTCTCCTCTACTTTGACAAGCTTCACTCACCCCCCAATGAAGCCAAAAAGGTATGTGATCTCTCCTCTTAAGCTCAAATAGGAAGTCTTGATTTCATTAGCATTTACCCTCAAAATTTCAGCTTCTAACCTCTCTGGCCACTGACCCAATGCCTCAATTTATAGTGCAATGGAGATCAGTTACCAGCTCCTCCTTCAAAGGGATAGAATCCTTCTTCAAAGGGATAGCTCCTCCCAACAAGGGATTAGCTCCTTCTCTTTTGGGATGCATGAACCACTTGGAGCGAACAATCCATGTAACAAATGCTTCTAGAAAACTCTAGAATTAACCCAAGATGAGTTTTTTAAGATAAATATTGCGCCTTTTTACTTTTACAAGGGTACGCACCCTCCCCTTTACATACAGAGCGTATAAGCATGCACATAACTTGAACAAAAGGTGCGGGCCTGCAGGCAAAAGTAAGAGAAAGTGCGGAACCAGAGTTACATTGCTTTTTTGATGTCTTTCTCTCATTTCTAAAGCTTGTTTTGAAGAGCTGAGGTTTGAGACTTGCTTAGGAAGCTAGAATAGGTTGTGATAGACCTACACCGACTGCAAATAATCAAGGTGACGATATTTTTGTGTAACAAATTGCCCCCTAAAGTGCGAAGTCTGTAGTATATGAGGATTTTTTCATTTATCATATAGGAAGAGTGAA
>APFE030498607.1:96723-191084 GCA_000404065.3 Pinus taeda | reverse complement strand
CTCTCATTTCTAAAGCTTGTTTTGAAGAGCTGAGGTTTGAGACTTGCTTAGGAAGCTGGTATAGGTGGTGATAGACCTACACCGACTGCAAATAATCAAGGTGACGACATTTTTGTGTAACACGGAGGCTGTCATAGTTCAAATGTCCAAATCGAGCATGCCATAATAAACTTGATGAAAGTGTACCTTCTTCATAATGAGAATTGTATGAGAAATGTTGTGCACGAGCAGAGGTTCCTTACAGCTTGAGAAGATTTCCCCTCATGAAAAGTGAGTGGTCAGATGCTTTTCTTACCTCAAGCTTGCCATGAAACATATGAACGCAGTGACCTTGCTGGCGGATGTGGACCAAGGACAACAAGTTTCTTTTGAGTTGTGGGAGATATAGAACATGATGGAGAAGAAAGTCTAGAAGACCAGGAAGTTTAAGCCTGATTGTGCCAATCCCTGAAGGCTTGATTATTGATTGGTCTGCAAAGTATACTGCTCCATCAACATTGAGAGTAAATTCTTCAAAAAAATATTTTCTATGAGTCATGTGGCAGGTTGCTCCTGAATCAAGAAACCAATCATTTTTCCAAGAAGCAAGTGAAGCATTAAATAAATCTTCATTTACTCCAATATTACATTGTTCCACAACATAGTGAGCAGGTTCGAGTGCTTTAACTTTGTCTGTATCATCATTTTTACCTTTTTGTTGGTTTCTTTGGTGCTCAATTTTGTCCCATGGTAACTTGCATGTAGAGGCATCATGTGATCCATTTTTCTTGCAGCGTATGTAGTGCAAATCTGCCCTTTCCCCTTGAGAGTGTCTGCCCCCTTGCCTCTGAAATATCTTCCTCTTCCTCTGGAAGAATCTTTAGTAGGATTATTTTCTTTATGAGCAACGCACATAACCTCTTCAAAAAATTCAAGGGTTGTCTTCTTTCCAAAAGCTCTCTTTATTTTAGCGAACTTTTTCACAAGAGAGTCAAAGGTGATATCTTTGAGTTTACCATTTGCTTGCAATGACTCAAGATAATTGGAATAAGTAGGATAAAGTGCCTTGAAAAGAGCGATAAGAGGAATATCCAATTCAAATTTAGTGGATTTGATATCATGCATTATAGACTTTACTTCAAATGCAAGAGCAAGAGGATCATTATTTTGCAGTTCAAGAGTCAAGAGTTTAATCATGAGTTGAACGACTTCAAGTGCAGAATGTGAGTCATAGAGTTCATTCAACTTTTGTAAGGCTTGAAAAGCAGTTGGAAATGGTGAAATATGGTGACTCACCTCTTCATTTACAGATGTTGCGATTAATGCATAAGCTTTGTTGTTCTTATTTTCCCATGAGATCTTTGTCTGATGTAGGCTCTTCTGGCTCTGTGTCTCCATCTCCAATACACACTCCTTTCCACAACTCATTGAAAATGAGCGTGTGTTTTATCATATGGGACCACTCAAGATAGTTCTCTTTGCCAATGAGAACTATTCCCACAATAGATATGATTGAATGCATACTCTAACAAAAACTTCTGCTACATTTTTTTTTCTTACTTCTAATGGGAAAAAATATATTTCTGATATGACTCTATAGAACATTCAAATGTCAATATGCAAGACTGTAAATACACAAAACTATATAGTGCTTTTAACTAGACAACACTCTGAATTGGACAATGTAAATACAAAAAAATTATAGTGCATTCAATAGAGGTATATATAGCACTCCAACAACATACGCAGCGTATGCAATATATATTGTATTCCTTATAACATATTCTACAATATTCATATAACAAGCACGGTCATCGAGTTAATGCACCAAAACAACAGTGTTCTTGGATAACAGTATTCTACGCTACACCTTTATGCAACATATTTCCCTCACCTCATTGTTTATGTGAGAACTAAATGAAAGGCTCATCAACGGAAGAAGATGACAACCCGTGAAGGAACGGATCATGTGCATATAGGGAATATGGACCCCATTGGATTCCCTTTTCTAGGTAGAATTGTTGTTGCAAAAATGCATACTCACCCTATTCATTTATATGTCAAACTCATAAATCTACACAAAGCAAAACGGTGGATGCAATGCATCAGGTTCTTCTTGTTAAACACTATGGTCAATACCTAACGGCATGCCGCTAACAGATGGCAGTTGACTATGTTAAGAGTCTACGTCTAAAAGTAGCTTTTGAGGCCCTTTCAAGGGAAGCTATGAGGAAATAGTGTGCTCGTGCAAGCAAGTTGTCAAGTAGCCCAGAGGCCAAAACAATTATGAAGCGCTCGTGCTTCTGGACAAGGCCCTCATCTACGAGAACCAATATGATTACGCTCAAATTGTGTACCGCTACTCGTTGTTGCGTAGACCTTACTGTCTGTTGGAGTACACCTCGGCCGTCAAAACTGTATCAAGCCAACAGTAACAATGGAGCAGCATTCAAAATAGTTTAGCGCATGCCATTTAGCAAAAATAGTTCAACGCATGGTATTTAGCAAAAACAGTTCAACACATGGCATTTCAATGGATGTTTCTAGTTTAGACAGTGGCAGTGACTACAGAGTGGTAGTGACTATGGAGGGGACAGAGAGTGCAGTAGATAGTGGACAGAGAGTAGTAGGGAGTAAACAGAGAGCAGTAGGCAGAATGGAGTTGCAACTGTTTTGGGAGCTGGCTCGATACCATGTAAGATTGGGTAGTAACTCCTCAACCAAAATTGATTTGTATATCTTATTCCTTCAGGTAGGTCTTCATTATATACACGAGGGAGAGATTGTTCACTTCATCTCCCGATGACTTTTCATATTACTTATTTATTTATTTACATTATATTCACCCAATCCTGGTGATTAGGTGTCAACAGATATATCCAGGGGAAAGCACCAGCATAAATCCCCAACCATGTATTATCAATCAAGTGGAAATCCTCTTCACAATACAAAAAGAATTAGCTCTCAAGCTATTCAGTTCTCAATGAACTATGAAGATATGAAGATATGTCTCATGAACCAACCAAGCCCTATATATAAAGGCTTTACCTTTGCTCCAATCCCTATTTCCTTGTGTAATTTTCTTAGGAAATAATAGCAAAAGCTTATGTAATTAATTCCAAACACACCAAGTCAACCCATTGTCCAACTATGCAATCCTTGAGGACACTAGTTCCTCAACCATCCAAAAGCTACTTACTGGAAATATTCAAGCATTTGATAGTACACTATCCCACATCTAATCTCAACTGGGTCTCTGAAAAAACTGACATGAAACAGTTATCCATGAGTGAATTCTTAGTTATCTAAAATAATAGTTGTCACATGCATGCAAGCATTAACAAACTATATTTTATTATTTTAACAACTTGTTAAAATAATCTAACTAGACTTGAATAGTTAGAACTAAGTCAACTGATTCTCTCATTATAGAACTCATACTTATTCCCTCAATCAGTGGAGGAAATTAAGGATAAATTCCTCAATCAGTGGGACAACTCATGTGCATGCTCACAAAGACTTAAAATTTGAATTTCCTTAACTAATTAACTCAACTGAATTAATTAATTAATATTTCCAACTGCTGTTAAGACCAAAATTAATTTTACTTCCTATAGATAGACTAGGGATTGTTATAAATAGGAAGGGACCTAGAAATGCTATTTTTAGAACTTTCTATTTTTAGCATTTTCACCTCTCACCCAATGTGGCCAATGACCACACTGGCAAACTACTATTTTAGACATGCTATTTTTAGCCATTCTATTTTTAGCACATTCTAAATTTAGCATTTCTTGTTGCACATTTTTCAACACAGGCCCAGGGCAACGCATACCAAAAAAATAATTTGAAAAAAATCTTGCGCAAATGAAACCCCAGACAACAAACAAGTGGCTTGGCAAACCTTGAATTTGTTCATAAACCTTTTTCAAAAACTTAATTTAGAATTTTTTTTTAAATCATTTGCTTTAGATTGTCAAATGGAAAATCCCTAAAATTTTCCAGATCTTGAAAATACCCCTACAAGAGCTGATTCTGGGGTCAGATCTTTCCCTCCAGGGCCTAGTTTTGGCTTCAAACAAAAATTTCTTCTCAGACCTATAACCTGCAATGGCAAAAAAGAATACCCAGGAACAACATGCACTAGAAACAAAACTAAAAACCCAAAAACCTGCTAAATAATTACACTATTCACATTTTAAAGGCTCTAAATAGCTAGATTTGTGAATATGCCGCAAAAATATTTTTAAATTTTAAATTTAGGATGAGATGCTTCCGAAAACCCTTCGTGCATCCACCAAAAAATTTCAAATGATAAGCCTAGGATCAAGACTGGCTGGGTTCTTCAGAAAATGCAATCCGGGAGTTGGTCGGTTCAGCTGAGATCTTCCCCAAACGCCCGGTAATCTCAAAAAAAGGATTTTCTGCACATCTTAAATCAACCATTAACAAAGAAGGAGAAAACGATACTAAAATCCAAATGTAATGGAGATACCTTCCATCATATCCAGAAATTTAACTACCATTCAAACCCTAGCGACTAAACAAGATACTTGTGTTTAAAATCACTCTTCATCAAGCTATCATAAATGGTTGAAAATAAATTTATGCAAAAAAATAAAACATCATACAACAATTCTAGAAGAGTAACACTAGCAAGATTTCAACCCCAAAGTCTTTCTTTATTGCACAAAAAATGACTACAAGAGAGCTTTCTTTAGCACACAACTCTAAGATCGAATGATCTCAAATGATGCCTGACACCCTATTTAAAGGAAAATTTCCCAATGGCTAGTTCGAGTGATCCATGTCAAAATGATCTCGACCGTCGATGAGGATCAAAATCTCTTTTAATCTCATCCGTCGAAATTTTAAATGCATTTTAATATATTAAAAATCTAAAATCTTGCATTTATTTCCTCTAAACTTTGACTTATTATTATTTTATTATTTATTTTATTTTTTCAAAGTTTTATTTATTTTTTAATTTATTTATTTTAAATTTAATTTAATTTAAATTTTTTATTTTTTAGTTATTTTAAAATTTTATTATTTTTTACTGGACCCTCGAACTTAGCCTTTGAATAAAAAAAAACACCTAGGACCTAGGACTTATGAGGGGATAAAACATGTTCTAATGCTCAATACACTTTACATCATGACTTGTACAATTTTACATCTCAAGGGGGAAAACCCATTTCCCATAGACCTTCATAGACTACCCAGTTCTGCAACACAAATATAATCTAGCATATCAAGAAATTTGAAATAACCTAACCGATAATTAGGATTATTTCCAAATTACTTTTACATAGAATCGAAGCACACTAGGATTCCCCCAAGATTCTAATGACAAAATCCATTCCGGATTGGGGTTAGGCTAAAGGAAAACTCTGCCGATCATGGATCAGTGAGACAAGAAACATTTTGGAATGTAGATTATCACTAGAAAATCAGGTTTGCCTAGGAAATTTTCATACATGACTCAGATCTGCTAAGATTATTTACAATTTACACATGCTAACTAGGTTTAGAACATAATATGATCGGGCTAATGATGATAGTCAAATTCCACGGACACGTCGATCAAGTGCTATCCCTTTTGTGAAAAAAGGGGGGTAATGCTATGGGTAGTTGACACGTAGTGGTCAACAAGTTCATTTAATAAAATTTAATAAAGTCAAAATAAGACCAAGGTTGCAAGACACATATTCCAAGTTGAATGTTGGGAAAAACATCCTAGTGGGTGTTCATTTGGTTTATTATGGCTAAGGGAAATTAATTGACATAGAAATTCGCAAAAGTAAAGAGGCATTAATTGACACTTTATGTATGAAAAATAGGTGAAAAGGGCCATGAAAGGTCACATGTTTACATGAGAAGGAAATTTAAGGAAAATAGAGGAAATTGAAGAAAATAGAGGCCTCAATGATAAAAAGGATTATTAGGATCAATTCACGACCTCTTCTCAATTTGAGCTTCGAGTTCTCTCTATTCTCTGATACAATTGCACACTTAGATCATTCTTGAAGCACTTTAGCATTCGAGAAACTAAAGCAAAGGAAGGACAATAAGGCAATGGAAATCAAAAGAAGGATAGGAAGGCAAAGGAAAGTAAAGCGAAAGAAAGGAAATGTTGGATCAAGTAGATTCAGCAGGAATAATTGCATGTAATAAGTTGTATGTGTGATTTGTTAATTGGTTTGTGAATGCATGGTACATGCATGTGTGTATTTGGTTCTCTTGTTTTCATTTGCATGGGTTTTTCCATGTGTGACACTGGTTTCATCCTTTCCTTGCAATTTCCAAATAGCCATGGTGTGATGTGTTTCTTTTATTTGGTTGAGAATTGGATTGTCAAATGGTTTTGGAACTAGGTGAGGTGGTATCAAGAGAATTCCCACAGGGTATAGGAATCCCTTGATCAGTTTTGGCAAGATTGCGGTAAAGCCTGAGGGTGGAGAAGAAAACATTCCTCAAGGTATTGGTGATGAAATTATGAGGAATCCGAGCTTGTTTTAGGTTTAGTAATCCCTTGACTGGTTTTAGTGGGATTGTGGTAAATCCTGAGGGTGGAGGTGGTTTAATATCTGGGAAGCCCTGGTTGTTTATGCATTGGTTTGTGTATGTGATCCCTTTACTAGTTTTGGTGATATCATGGGACCATGAGGGTGGAGGTGGTTTAATCTCCAAGATGTGATGGTTGCTTTTTCATGAGTCTCACATTCGTGCTTGGAATATGGCAAAGGCGTGATTGGCTAAAAGAAATATTTGGTTCAACTCAATTTGTGGTCGAGTGGTACATGGAAGTCCTCAAATGGTTCACTTTTGCATATGTTAATGACAAATTTTTCCTATTATATTTCATGAGTTCTTGTACTTTCTATTAAGTGGCTTTGATGGTTATTGTTCTAGTTATATGCTCATTATAAACATAGTTTTGAAATATGTTCTAGTTATGGCTCTTGACACGTTTTGATTAGTTGATGAATGGCTAGTGAATGTGTGAGCTAATAAATGTTAATGCAACTATTATGAAAGGGAATTAAACCTTCTTGATGATTCTAATATAGGTATACAACTCCTATGTTCATATGTGCAATCATGACCTATAGATTAAATCTTCTCAATATGTTTGATGAAATGATTGTCATGGTTAGGCCTGGTTAGGTCAAGTATTTGATCAAGTTTGGAATGAATGGTTTTGTCGTAATGATATTTATAATTCTTAACAGTCTCATTGAGTTCTAGGCAGTGGTCTTGAGGCTAACCTAGAATTTAGGCTTAGAATTCAGGACCACATGCTGTGAACTAAGGAATTTGGTCATATCTACATCCCTCGTAAGCTTAGAAATGTTGCTAGAGGCCCTCAACCATATGGAGGCCTTTTTGTGCATGCAGTTGGGAGCCTGGTTATTGAAAAAGAATTCCAACTTAGGGCTTGGGCACCCAGATTGGTGGTTTTGCTCCTGGGTGTCTTGTAGATCCTTAGGATGGTCATTAAGGTTTTAGTTCGTCGATTTCACTTCCTTAACTATACTTAAGAGGTTGAATCATGTCACAGTAGCCCTTAGCTCATGTTTACTCCGACAAGCCAATGAAAGTAGGTAAGTGTGGGAGGAGCTATTACATGGTAGTGTGAGAGTATGTTTGAAATACTTGGACTCGATGGAAGGATGTGTTTCTTGTGCATGCATGTCAATGTCTATGTGGTTGTTATGCATGAATTTTCATGGTTATGGTTATTGCAGATGAGGCCTTTGTGTGTAGTTGGTGTTATCATGCATGATGTAAGTATATTAATATGATTGTGTATACATACATCTATTGTGCTAATCTGGATTGATTTTGAAAATGAGATAGCCTACCCTGAACTTCACTGAGTTATGTTTATTATGTTTGTATTTGGTTTGTCTGAAATGCTATGCTTGTAGGAGGAAGAGGATCAAAGATGACTAGAGAAATGTTGGATTGAAATTCATGAGACTATCCTTATAGATTAGGTGAGCAGCTAAGAGATGGATACTACATTGACATAACAGACACTTTGAGAAGTGTAAAGGCAAAAATCAAAATTTTCAAAGAAAATAATGACTAGATCATTCGGTCATAAGAAATACCTTCTAGGGCATAAGAGAAACAAGAAAAGGCCATTGTAGTTATTCTTCAGAGTTTGTTAGAATTGTAGTGATAGGGACAACCACAACTCAATTATGGATAGGAGGATAGGAATAATGGGGTATATGGTGGCACATCTCATGGTGAGCATAGTCCGAACATTGATGACACAGTTAGGGATCGAATGTTCTTGGATACACCTGATATGAGAGGAAATGAATATGGATTCTACTCTAGTTCTGGTTCAGACATGTATCATGCTAATAACAATTATCATCCTTACAAGAGGAGTGGCAAGGGATGTTTGTCTCATAAGTTTAAGAAAGGAAAGGAATCCACATTAGATGGAGAGTTTAAGAAACCAAAAGATGTAGATGCATGGTTTCTTCAGATGAAGAATTTCTTTGAGATGCATGATCACATAGAGAACATGTGAACATGAAGGCCAAGATAGTTATTTTCAACCTCAAAAGGAAATAAAACATCTAGTTGGAATATGTGAAGCATGTCAGAGACATCATGAGAGAGGAGTTGAGTTGACATGAGTTGAAGCGACTCTTAAGGAAGAAGTACTTTTTAGAGAGGTACTATGACATCAAGGCCAAGGAGTTCTATGAGCTGAAGATGGGATCGATGATAAATGAGGAGTACATGATTAAGTTCCTATAGTTGTTGAGGTATGTGCCGTTTCTTAAGGATGAGAAAAAAAAAGTATATATATTTATCTTTGGATTTCCATTAGCATTTAAGGACCAGATTGAGTATGATAAGCCTTAGTCACTGGAGGAGGTCATTGGAAAGTTCAAGCACTATTATGAGAAATCAAAGTGTAAGACCGAGTCTAAGTAGGGTTAAAAAGGGAATGAAAATACTAAAGGTAAATGGCCACCCAATCAAACAAGACCTCAGGATGTAGGTGGGAAAGAGAATGTTTCTCCTTATAAGAAGTTTAATGTAGTAGAAAAGGGACATGGCCCTCAGCCTAGAGAGTAGTAGAATAGAGGTTATGGTAGGAGACAGTTGCAGTGATCGATATGTGGCAAGGATGATCTCACGAAGGATTATATTTCGTATCATCGTGGTAGGCCTTAGATCTACAGTGCTTAGGAGGCACATATAGTTGGGGATGCTGGACAAAGCATTCCTTTTATCTATGCAATATTTCATAACAATAAGGAAATCACCATACATATATTATGGAGATGGAAGGTAAGCTCTATGATTGATTTATTTCTATCTTGATTGACCCTAGATCTAATAACAATTATGTTAATCTTGGCCGATTGGATAAGTGTGGTTCGACAAAATAAGTGCATCCAGAGTCTTGGTTGACGTAGTTGTTTACATGTACTAAGAAAAGAGTTTATCATTGGCTAATATACTCTGCATTTTAGCTTAATGATATGCCCACATAAACGCATATAAATGTGCTCCCATTAGGATCATATAGTACGCTTCTAGGTATGGATTGTTTGTATTTTCATACGACTAAGGTGGATTGGTACAAAAAGACTATTGAATACTTGGATGGTGATGGAGAGAAGAGGATATTATACGGTAATAAGAAGCTTACATCAGTTAGAATGGTCAAATCTATGCAACCATTCACAGCTGCGGGAAATGGTGTGTATTGGTTGCAGTGCATGTTTCCGGTGATAATGGTAAGGATGTTGAGGATGAAAAAATATTCAAGGGGTATCCGGTTTTACAAGAGTTTCAAGATGTGTTTGCAATAGATATTTTAGAGTTTCCACCTCACACAGAAGTGGAATTTTCTATTGAGTTGGTACTAGGAGAAAAATCAGCATCAAAGCCACCTTACAAGATGAGCTCTCTAGATCTAGTGGAATTGAAGTTGAAGTTGAAGGAAATGCTTGACAAGGGATACATTAAGCCAAGATTGCCACCTTGGGGTGCGCCAGTATTGTTTGTGAGGAAGAATGATGGTAATCTTAATTGTGTATTGATTACAAGTAGTTGAATAAGGTGACCATCAAGAACATGTACCCTTTCCATTGATCAATGACTTGTTTGGTCAGTTGAATGGAGCAACAGTTTTCTCAAAGATTGATTTGAGATTAGGATATCATTAGGTAAGAATCAAAGAGGTGGACACCTACAAGAATGCTTTCCAGGCTAGGTATGATAGTTATGAGTTTGTTGTGGTTCCTTTTGGTTTTACTAATGCTCCAATTGTTTTCATTTTTTTGATGAATAGTGTGTTGCATCCTTATCTGGACAAGTTTGTGATTGTATTCATTGATGATATATCGACATATTCTAAGAATGATGAAGAGCATGCTGAACACTTATCAATAGTATTGAGATTGTTAAGAGAGCATTAGTTGTATGCCAAACTTAGTAAGTGTAGTTTCTTTGAGACATAGGTACATTACTTGGGACATGTTGTCTCCAAGCAAGACATAGGAGTGGACCTAGAAAAGATCATAGCTATTAGGGAATGGGTAGCTCCTAGTTATGTGGATGAGGTTATATCACTCATGGGGTTAGAAATTTACCATAGGAGGTTCATCAGGAACCTCTCATAGATATACTGTCCTATCACATCTTTTTTTTTCCAAAGAAAAGAAACGGTAACTTTTTATTAATAATATAATAAAAAAAGTTACACCAGCTTAAGCGAATAAGACAAGACTCAAGAAGCCAACCTGGGCACTATGAGCTTTACACTCTCAACGCAGCGTTAGAAGACTAACGTGCACAAAGGAGGAGAGAAAAGAGAAAGAAGAGATACAGAAAAAGAGGGAAGAAAAAGACAGCTGAATCAAGATTTCTGCCCCTTTTTCTTTTCGACCTTGCGCCACTCTCCTTGAGTGGGCTCGATCGGAACAATGACCAAAAGAGACTCGGTATTCTGCAATCCTGTTTCCTTGTCAGAATCTGATGTATCAGAATGATGTTGCCGTTTATTACCCCCCATACTTTGGTCCGTGCCTGTCAGCTCAGCCTGATCGTGGTGGATCTCTGCCTGGTTTGAATGAAACTGTGGACTCTTCTGATCTGATGTGTTTTCCTTCTGGTTCCCTGTTTCATCATTCTCTATAGTAATGTCATCATCTTCTTCTTCTGTTTCTTCGTCTTCTTTGTTCGAAGAGGCTTTCTTTTCAGCTGCGTTCTTCTTCGCTATCTCATCAATGTTCTGCCAACCCTTTGGCTTCCTTTGTTGTGGCTTGTTCTTGTTCTGGCTTTTGCATGCGTTGAGAAAATGACCTATTTGTTGACATCCCCTGCATCTAAAAGTTGTATTCTCATAGTCCAGAGGTTGTTTCCATTGTGTGTTGTTGAAGGTTAAAATGATGCTTTCAGGTAGTCCTTGGCTAAGGTCTACCTCAACACATATCCTAGCAAAAGTAAAAATTCCTTTTATGTGTCTCTCTGGATCAACCTTTAGCATTCTTCCAAGGGTATTCCCTATAACTGATAGGGTGTTATAGTGCCAAAAATGTATTGGAAGATTATGCAATCTTACCCATACAGGCATCCTTGATACCACCATAGTATTGGGATCGAACTCCGGGAACCATGGGGTAATAAACAGTCCCGCATTGCCCCAGAACCATGGTCCTTCACTGAGAGTTTTTTCCTTTTCTTCTTCTGTGTCGAAATTTACTATAAAGAAACCCTTAGAGCATAGGTTGATTTGACAGTTTTTTGTCCAGGTCGTGTGAATCCACTGATACAACGCATCGGTTTTAGGCCAAAAACCATTAAATCTACAAATAACAGCGTTTTTTATTAGATCTGAAAATATATATTTTACCTCTGGTAAATCCAGCGATATGGAGGGATTCTCTGGGGCTTGGTCCACGATATACTGCCCCGGAGGTGAATGGACAGTTGTAGGTTCTTTCCCTTTCGGAGAAACTTTCCCTTTAGCTGCATCACGATAGGAGCCTATAGATTTTGAAGAAGCACCCTTAGATCCGCCCTGCAATCGGTGATTGAGGACAATAGTTGAGTCCTTTGCAACCCTGTAATGCTGGAGTAAATGTTGATCCTGCATGCATTGCCCAGAAAAAATTAGTATTTGTAATGTAACTGGAATTCCCAGTTTGACCTGAATCTCTCCTTTTAGCTCCATTACATTCATCCTGTCCCAGATCTGCATGCAAACGTGACTGCCTGTTGTTGTTTTGATGAAGATTTGCATCAGATCCGCTCTGTCTGCTTTGGCCAGGTCCTGTTCTTCACATTTTTGTTCTGGATCTGGCAAAACCCCAATTTGTTTTTGCCTGAATCGTTTCAGATTCGATAGATCCGCCTTTTTTCTCCAGTATTCTTCCAGATCTAGATTGCCGTTGCCCGGAACGAGGTTCCTGCTGTGGGTATCTCCCCTTAGCCTATCGAAGTCTGCTGACCCTCTGACAGAGAGAGGCAACATGAAGGGAAAAGCCCGGATCTGCAGAAAAATTAACAGGGAAAGCGCCAGGTTCCAAGGGACCGGTTCCATACTCCCCCCCCGAGATTTTATTTCAGCTCTGCCTTTTATAACCGACCCAAGACCCTCATATCGACTCCATATCCAGCCATTGGAGGGGACGAATCTGCCATCCATGAACAGGGCGATTGCGAAGAACCCGCCATCACAAGCCCGTGGCCAGGAAAAGGGGACAAACCCCGGACTTAGATCTCTTTTGGACAGGGCAAGAAAGACCTTTCCAGTGAAAGATACCACCCGAATCCGGAGATAGTTAGCAGAGAAAGGGTGCCCATCCGTCAAACATCGGATCAATCTGCAACAGAAGACAACGTTTGGTTCTGCGGCAGCGTCGCTGAAGCATCGACCAGAAACCCTAGGTCCAAGAGCAGCCTCCATCTTTCCTCCTTCAATGTTCTCATGTGCATACCTCGTTTGTCCTATCACATCTTTGCAAAGGAAAGGAAATAAATTTGAATGGATAGAGGAATGTGCAGCGAGTTTTGGGAAGTTGAAGCAGTTACTTACAAATGATGTAGTTCTAAATATTGCAGATCTAGATAAAGAGTTTTTGGTTTGTACAGATTCTTGCAAGAGAGGACTTGGTGGAGTCTAGATGCACTAAGGATAGTTGTTATGCCATGAGTCAAGCAAATTGAATGAGAAAGAACAAAAGTATGTGATGGATGATCTTGATTTGGTGGTGATCATTCACACATTGAAGATGTGGAGGCACTATATTTTTGATCAAGATGGATATTGTTGGCCACCTGCCTATTCCACTTGGACCCCCACCATTGTTTCTTTCAGTTTTTCATTTTCCTTATTTGTAGCACAATTTACTATTTTTGGCAATTTTTCAGTTCCTAAAATTCCAGAGCCGTTTTGAGGCCCTAAACAATGTTTTTTTGGAAACCTGGGGCCATCATTGGTAATTGTATGATGTCATCCACTCGAAATTTGTGTTCCTTAGATAGATATTCCTAATGAAGCATTGTGCGTATCAAATGGCGATCACATGAAAAAGTTAAGACCCCAGGAAATTGATGTACCAATTTACCCAAATGGGGCCCAATGTTTGGTGCTTCATCTTCTAGGGTTAGGTTTTTGGATTTTTAAGGTTTTCCATTTTTTCTCAATAATAAATAGGGCTTTGAGCCTAATTGTAACACAGTTCAGAGGCATGTAGCTGACACATCTCTTCTTAGAGAGAATCTACCATTGCGTGAGCTAGTCTTATTTCCATTCTGTTGTAAGCATGTTTTAGTATTTGATATTAATGAAATGAACTTGTATTTCTATTGCATCTTTGTATTTATGGTCATGTCTATAATTTTTTACATTCCTATTTAAATTCGGATCCGTGGTATCAAAGTGGTCTACTCCTTTGTTTTTATTTGCATGTCCCCAATGAGGTCGCGATATAAGGAGTTGTGGCTTGATCTAGTTGAACCTTTGCAAGATCAACCTCATGAACCTCGACAACCACCCATGGGGGAATAAAAGAAAGATGAGGGCACAAGAGATCCTATCAAAATATTGCTCGAGGAGGCCCTTGAGAAACAAAGGAATGTGATGATGGATAACTTTTCCCAAATCCTTTTGTTGGGCACCAAATTGGCCTATCTTTTTCGTGCATTTCCACTCCTCTTTTCATCCCTTTTGTATTCGTTCGCATATATTTGCAGTGTAAAACTACAAGGTAATTCCCCCTTTATCATCTCTTGGGATATTTAATTAATGAACTAGATTCATCAAGGTTTTACCTATGCGAACCACTAAAACATGTTATGATCAGAGATTATGCAGCGCGGGTGTTGACTGCACAACATATCGCAGAAGTTTCGTGACTCACAATAGTTGTTCAACCACGACGAAACATCATAATTGATTTGTAGCTATTCCCAACCCATTTTTGGATCATTCCCATTCTTGCTCTCTCAGCGCTACTGCTGTGATGGAACTAACGTATATCTTTGGGCATATAGTTGCCACGTTTGGGGAGAGATGTTATTCTCCTTTGTATTGTATAAAATACAGATCATTCCTATATTAGGAGTTAGACATACCCTACATTCTATTGTCACAACATTATTTATATTAATAAGATACAAACCTTTTTGTTGATCCATCGTTCGCTGTGAGTAACGCAGCCCTGATCATAGAGTTGGGCCCACTCTTCTCATCAGGTACTGCCTATTTCCTTGTTTTGTGTGTATTGTTTATTGCTGTGTTTATTTCTTACTTGGTGCTGTACATTCCTTAGATAACTATGAATACCTTTTTAAGTTCTGCGGTTGAGTTTTTATTTTTGTTTCAACAATTCTTTGATTAGTAATCACGAACCCTTCATTGATGACAGATTGTAAACTTGCCACTGCATACACCTTGCCTGTTGCCTTGAAACAAATACGCCCTCAGATTGATACATTGATGTAGGAAAAGGGGTGGATAAACTGTTCATACCTGGACACCAATATTTTGGTGCCATTGTTGGGGAGGCTAATGAGGTGCAAGACATGATCTGTATTAACCAAAGGGTCAATCTCTTGTCTTGGGGAGAGAATGAGCTTTCTCACTCTGTTCTAGGTCCTAAGTGTAGGTATTTTGATTATTTCATTTTTTTATTGTTTTCCTATTTTACTAGGGCTGATCTCTTGCCCTGGGGAGGGAGGAGTCCTTTGATGCCTTTCTCTATGCCCTAAGTTTAGATTTTCCTAGCATTTTTGTGTTTTTTATTTCAAGAAACCCAAACTCTCGCCCTAGGGAGGGAGGGGTCCTCTGATGCCCTACTTTAGGTCTTGAAGTGTTAGGTTTTCTCATGTGTGTGTTATTTTCTTGGTTGGGTTCTTGTCCCGAAGAGGGAGGAGTCCTTTTACGCCTTGCTCTAGGCCCTAAACCCAAGGTTCCTATTTTCTTTTCTTTTTTTCCTTTAACTGCCCTCTTTCCAACATGATCTCTTGTCCTCGTGAGGAAATGGTCTTTTGACCCCCTACTCTAAGCCTTAAGCATTGTGGCTTGATCACAACATCTATCATCACACCAACTTGTATGAACAGAGAGCCAAATAAAAGGGACAGAGGGAAACCCCCAAAGAAGGGAGGATAGGATTTGCGAAGGAACACTTATATCCAAAAAATCATTGTAAAAGCTAAGTTAAAGGCATCTTCCCATGCAGCTGTGAGGCCAGGTGCATGGACATTATCTAAGGGACAATCTGTAGAACAATCAATGTTATCCACAACACCCCCTACTGATTCGATCCAATAGACCCTTCCAACAGCCGAGGAGACAAGCAACACTATGCCTATTAAAGGGATCCCGTTGCTTCTAACAGAAGAAGAAGAAGTTGCAAGTAAAGTTTCTAAAGAAATGGTCCATCCTAGTAGGGAAGAAGGAGTTACAAAGAGTAGATCTAATGGATCCAACCACTGTGACAGGGAGGAAGAGATTGTAGAGACATTTCTATCACCAAAGGATAGAGGGAGTGTTGTTAAGGCAACTCGAACCCCTGTGATAAAAGCCCTTCCTGTGGAGCCTGCTAAAATTCCTAATGAGTATTAGAGGATATTCATGGCACCTACAACCTCTACTGTTGACCTCCCAATTTTGGATTTAGGGACTGGCACACCAACAAAGCCCACTCCTCTAATAGCTTTACCCAATTTCCAAGGGCTTACTTTAGAAGACCTTGACATGTTTTTGTTTGAATTTGACATTGTGTGTCGAGGGGATGATTACATAACGGATCCTCAGAAATTTAAAATCTTCCCTACTATGCTAAAAGGGACAACGCTGCGGTTTTTTATGGACCTTGGGGGAAGGTCTATCACCACAAGAGAGGAGATGAGAATTGCTTTCTTGGAGAAGTACCAGGACTACTATAAATCATGGGATATTAAAGAAAATATTTTTAAATTTACACAGAAATAGGACAAAAATATGGAAGACTGTGTGGAATTCTTTAAATACGCATTGTAGAGATCAGGTCACTCTGATGTGGATAAGGAAATTTTGAAAATTATACTTATCCAGGCTTTTCGAGAAGACTCTTTGGAATTGTTGAATATAGTATCAAAGGAGAAACTTGATATCATCTGTGAGTTGTGTATCCAGTTCTCAAGAGGAGTTGCAAGTAATAAACAAGGGATTCGATCAACAAAAGTATTTGGTGGAGGTGTTACAAAAGCAAAAATTGAGAATCTGTTGGAAAACCTAAGGACTGATATCCTTAGTACTTTGTCTGAATAGATAGACACGTTGTAGGTAAAATAGAAACAACTGGAATTGGAAAGAAGTATGGTCGTATTTTTCCCAGCATGCAGGAAGAAACACCCATAGAGGGAATGTCCGTTAAATTCTGTAGAGGAGTGTGCAATCTGTGAGCTGAATCATGTGACAAGTTCATGCCCATCCTTGCCAGGACTAAAAGCAGTTTTTCAAGGGACAGGCAAAGAGATGGAGCAGTTGTACTTTATGGGACCTAAAAATCCATGGCAACCTTGACCATCAATGGGAAATCAAGGTATGTTTCCAGATCCACCTCAGTACTTTAGAAATTTTAATATGGGTCCCCAGACCATGCCTTATCCACCCACGTGGCCCCAATACCAGTTTCCACCTTGGCAGCAGTGGACTCCTCAAGCTAGTTCAAGTTCCTCATGGGCTCCAAACTGGTGGGCACCTTTTCTTCCTAGTCAGTTCCCCAGTCAATGCCACAATAACAAATTTAGTTTCCCCCTAATGTGCCTCCTGGTAATCAGCCTATTCATCCCCAAATCCCTATCCATCCCATCTTAATCCTAATAATAAAGGGGCTCAGCAGGCTAGCACCCTCAACCTACCTTCATACAACATCTCTACCATAGAATTCTATGAGTTGAATTTATGATCTGGCTGGACAGTAGATGCTCAACCCTCACTAGTTATCATTAAATAGATTGATTGTGAGGAAAAAGAACCAGAAATGGTTAAAGAGGAACCAAACCAAGTCAATAAAAATTATACACCTCCTCAACCACCAGTTACTCAAAAACACCAAGCTGAACTACCTTATCCAGAAAGGTTGGTTGTGAGTAAACAACCCCTCAAGCTGAGTTTGACTTGTTAGGTGAGTTACATAATTTATTTTTCAAGATCCCCCTGTTGCAAGCTATGAGGAACATACCTATATATGCGAAAACTCTTAGGGAATATTGTGTTAAGAAGCCTAAAAGGAAATCAAAAGACCCACTCACCATTCACGTAATGGGGAAGCTATCATATTTCATAATGGGAAGTTCCATGCTTGTAAAGTATGGGGATCCTGGGAACCCAATTTTAGCCATACAAATTAATGGGTTAGAAATTCCAAATGTACTAGTAGATTTGGATGCTACCATAAATGTCATCACTGCTGAAACCATGTGTGCATTAGGTCTTCGTAACTTGAAACACACACCTACAATGTTAGGACTAGGAGATCGATCTACAGTGAAACCAGTAGGGAAGTTAGAAGATATCATGATTTCGGTTGATTCATGGCACTACCCTGTGGACTTCCTAGTACTCCAAATGCAATCTCTAGCTTGAGGCCATCCCTTGATTCTGGGAAGACCTTGGCTGGGAATTGTGAATGCTTATATTGGGTCTTGGTCTGGGTATATTATCATTTCGAATGGGGAAAACACTAAGAATCTAGTGTTATGTCCTCCCCTAGAGCCTAACCCATCAGTAAAATCAGCAGGCCACAAGAAATCTTCATACAGGAAAGAGTCTAAATTAGAAAATGAGGAGCTAAGACCAGTTCTTATTATTGGACAGACCCTCCAGTTGAATGCCGAAATAGAAGATGACACAATTACTACCTTTATCAGTGACCCTTGTTCTGTTTCAGATTTGAATCAAGAAGTCCTGGAGTTCGTCTTGAGTTGTGAGACTCAGGAAAGTATTTGAACAACAGATGGATTCGATGAGCTTCCTACAGCTACAACCGATGATAGTATTTCCGTGGAAATAGAACCAAGAAAAGCCCTGAATATCAATCCAGATATATCGGATTCCCAGAAAAAACAACTCCTGGATGTTCTTCGGAAACACAAAGAAGCCTTCACCTAGGACTACTTAGATATAAAGGGAGTTCCTACTAATCTATGCACCCATCACATATACGCCAAGTAGGACTCTCTTCCTATGAGGAAACCCTAGAGAAGAATGAACCTTGCTCTGAAAAATATTGTTAAGGAAGATCTTCAAAAGCTGCTGGACATGGGATTTATCTAACCCATTTCAAACATCCAATGGGTTTCTCCATTGGTAATGGTCCCTAAGGAAAATGGTAAATGGCGAATATGTGTGGACTCTTGAGAATTAAATAAGGCAACTCAAAAATACCATTTCCCGTTACCGTTCATTGATCAAGTCTTGGATACATTAGCTGGGAAGAAGTTTTTCTCCTTCCTGGACGGATTTAGTGGGTACAACCAAATCTAGATAGCTCCTGAATATCATGACAAGACCACATTTACATGCCCCCGGGGAATGTTCGCATATAGAGACCAAAATGCACCTGCAACATTCGAGAGGGTTATTTTAGGTATGTTTTTTTGATCTGATGGGTGATAGTGTTGAAATCTATATGGATGATTACACGACATATGGAGGTTCCCTCGAAGAAGCACTAGGGAAGCTAGAAAAAGTTATGGAAAGATGTAATCAGGCGCATGTCTCTTTAGGTACGGAGAAAACCCATATGATGATGAATGAAGGAATAGTCCTGGGACACTTGCTTTCAGCTGTAGGAATCCAGATGGACCCAACCAAGATAAAGGTAATTAAATATTTTTCAATACCCAGAACACCCACTCAGGTACGTAGCTTTAACAGTTGTGTTGGTTATTACAGGTGCTTTATAGAAAATTTTGCTAAAATAGCACATCCGCTTTTTCAATTACTGACAAAAGATGCAGACTTTGTGTGGACAGATCTATAGTGCTCTGATCCTTAGAGGACCAGACTGGACATTACCATTCAATGTTCATGCTGATGCTTCCCAGACAGCAGTTGGGGTAGTTTTGGGGCAGAAAGTGGATAAGGTACCATATGAAGTTTACTATGTTAGTAAGAACTTGGCTCCTGCTGAGTTAAACTACACACTGACTGAAAAAGAATTCCTTGTTGTCATCTATGCCATCAACAAGTTCTGACACTATATCAATGGTTACCCCACCTTTGTACACATGGATCATGTAACCATCAGGTATCTGATGAATAAACCCATTACTCCTAGTCGTATTACAAGACGGCTTTTGCTATTTCAAGAATTTGATATTACCATAGTAGATAAACTAGGGAAGGACAACGTGGTTGTTGATTTTTTGTCTAGATTAGAAAATAATGCCAAAGGTACACCTATCGAAGATAGCTTTCCAGATGATTATCTCTTTGTAATTTCCACTAACACTCTATGGTATGCAAATTTTGCTAAATATCTTGCTACAGAGAAGGTACCTCATCATCTGTCATATAAGGACCAATGAAAAATTATTCATCATAGTATCTGATATTCATGGATGGCAGGATACCTATTTCATATAGGGGTTGATCAATATATCTGGTGTTGTGTATCAGATGATGATATCTATGAGATATGGAAGGCCACCCATAGTGGACCTTGTGGAGGACATTTTGCAGATAAAAGAACAGGCCACAAGCTACTGCAAATGGGATACTATTGGCCTTCTATCTTTTGTGATGCTAGAGATTATGTCTGAATATGTGACAACTGTCAACGGATGGGACAACCTGGGAAATCGGATGAAATGCCATTACAACCCCCGATAGTCCTTGAACCTTTTCAGAAGTGGGCCATCAATTTCGTTGGATCCATCAACTCACCTTCCCATCAGAAGGTTCACATCCTCATCTATACTGATTATGTGACTAAGTGCGTGGAAACCAGAGCAGTTGCGAAAGAAACTAAACATGTGGTGGAAAATTTTCTTTTTGAAGAAAATTTTGCCCAATATGGTACCCCGAGAGAAATTTTTTAGATGGAGGAGCACAGTTCACATCCCACTTGATAGAGAGGCTTATGCAAAAATATGGGGTTAAACACAGAGTGACAACTCCTTGCCATCCCCAAGTGAATGGACAGGTAGAAAGCACAAAAAAATATTGGAAAATATCTTTACAAAAACTGTAGCAATTCATCGTTGGGATTGGTCATAGAAACTTCCAGAAGCTCTTTGGGCATATAGGATGAAATGGTGGAAGAAAACTAGGTTTTCACCATTTGAGCTAGTCTATGGGAAATCCCCCTTAGTTCCAGTTGAATTCAGGATCAGTATGCTCAAATTAGCTTTGGAAGTGGGAATAGACTTATCATAGAGCCAGAAACACCAACTGGAATAGCTCAATGAGTTAGATGAGATTCGTTCAGTAGCTATCCAGAGAACCATTGATATCCAATAGCAGAGAACGAAATGGCACGATAAATTTATCAAGAATAAGGTGTTTCATATAGGGGATCAGGCATTGCTATATGACTCTCGGTTCAAAGATTTTAAAGGAAAGCTTCACTCATTTGATGGTACCCTAAGAAGTGAACGTTGTATTTGACAATGGCACAGTCAGATTGGTTACAGTAAATGAAAATCGTACTTTGTTCCTAGTGAATAGACATCGTCTAAAGTTATACCACCATCCAACTTCTAAAGGTGCTTTCATCAAACATCTTTCTGATGCATCTAGTTTTATGGTTGTTGGTGCAGAGAATTCTCCCTCTGCCTTATGTTAAAAAAAAAAAACTGCATTATGACAAGGAGAAACAGACAAATTTTTCAAGTAACAGCCATTGTTGTTACTCTACTGGTGTTGTTACTCCGCCATTGCTGTTACTCCATCACTGTTGTTACTCCATCATCGTTTTTACTCTACTGGTGCTGTTACTCCACTGTTGATGTTATTCTATGTTAAGTGTGGAGCATGATTGTTTAGAGGTCTTTGTTTTCAGCCGGATGTATACCCCAAGAAGTTTGTACACCCCTCCATGCGGGGGGGTGCAGGGGGGAGTTGTACCCTTGACGGGGATCCAGGGGGGCTGATCCCCCCTGGCTAGGGGGTCCGTTAGCCAGTGGTCCCCTGGCAGGGGTTCAGGGGGAGCGCCCCCGAAGCTAAAAATAGATGTAAAATTGCCTTGTAAAATATAGTAATTTCTAGTTAATCTGGGCCATTCATTAGGTAGATATCTGATGGTAGAAATTATGTTTAGTTTAGGGTTTTTTTTCCCTAGAAGGAAACCCCTCTCTTGTATGAGGTCATTGTATTTGAGGTTGTGTAATAGATGTGTATTCTGTGAGCGAGAAACAGAGAGGTGAGACTATGAGAGAAAGAAGAGGATATTACAACAGATCTGTTGTAGGTTGTGTCTCTTCATTTTGCTGGATAATAGAAAGGAAGGACTAGCTATTCTAGGTGGATGTAGCACAAATTGGGTGAACCACGTATATCTGTGTCTCTCTTGTTTTATGTGTCTTTTGTGTTTATATTTCTACAATATTTTATGTGTTCCATTGCTTTATAATATATAATTTTCTAACAATTGGTGATCAATCTCCCACTTGGAGAATGATTGTAGCAACTCCACCGCTGCTTCATTTGCTGGACAATGACTCCTCTTTGGACCTCGTTGTTTCTCATCTTCATCATCATCTTTGAAGACCAATTGAAACTGAGCATATTCTCAGTTTCTCCTTGGTTACAACTTTTGTTAGCATATCTGTAGGATTCTAGCTAGTGTGTATCTTTTCTAGCTTCAACTCTCCATCTTCCAACACTGATCATATGAGATGGTACTTGAGCTGTATGTGTTTAGTCCTGAAATGAAATACTAAGTTCTTTGCAAGATGAATGGCACTTTGGCTATCATTATATAACGTGCTGATATCATGCTCCTTATCCAATTCACCTATAAACCTTTGTAACCAAATCATTTCTTTACTAGCCTCTGTAGCAGCAACATACTCCGCTTCTGTTCTTGAAAGTGCAACAACACTTTGGATTTCTCAAACCCAACTGATAGTTGTTCCACCAACAGTAAATACATATCCTGTAATGCTCCTCCTGTTATCTTTGCCACTTGCCATATCTGCATCAACATATCCCTATAGAGAAATGTTTGAACCACCAAAGCATAATGCTTGATTTGTGGTACCTTTCAAATATTTGAGAATCCATTTCACTGTCATCTAATGTTCCTTTCCTAGATTGTTAATGTACCTGCTTACAACTCCCACTGCATGTGCTATATCAGGTCTTGTGCAAACCATTGCATACATTAAGCTTCCAACTACTGATGCATATGGAACTTTAGACATATAATCCATGTCTTCTTGGGTCCTTGGGCACATTTCCTTACTAAGTTTAAAATGGCTAGCAAAAGGTGTACTAACTAGTTTTGCATTGTGCATATTAAATCTTTTCAACACCTTTTGTATGTACTCATTCTAAGACAATGTTAATTTACAATTTTCCTGTATCTAGTTATTCTGATACCAAAGATTTGTTTTGCAGCTCCCAAATCCTTCATTGCAAAAGAATTTGCCAGTTTTCTTTTGAGCACATTTATTTCCTGCATGTTAGACCCTACAACAAGCATGTCATCTACATACAATAAAAATATAATATAGCTGCCATCATTTTGCTTTTTCAGATAAACACAATGATTAGAGTGACATCTAGTATAACCTTGTTTACACATAAACTTGTCAAATTTTAGATTCCACTGCCTTGGAGCCTATTTTAAGCCATACAAGCTCTTCTTCAACCTACACACTAGTTCTCCTTCCCTTTCACTTCATATGCTTGTGGCTGCTTCATATATATCTCTTCCTCCAAATCCCCATGGAGAAAGGTTGTCTTTACATCTAACTTCTCAAGATGCAAATCTTCAACTACTACCAAACTTAAAATAGTTCTGATTGAAGTCATTTTAACAATAGGAGAGAATATTTCATCAAAATCAATACCATTCTTTTGTGCAAACCCCTTCATCACAAGTCTAGCTTTGTACGTTTGTTTCCTCCACCTTCTTCCTTCAGCTTGTAAACCCATTTATTCTTCAATGTAGTTTTTCCTGTAGGCAACCTGACTAAGTCCCAAGTCTGGTTATGCATTAAGGAGTCCATCTCTTCTTCCATGCCAACCTCCCACTTCTTCCTGCTTTCAACCTGCATTGCTTCTTCATAACATTTGGGTTCACCAGAATTAGTCAACAATAAATAATATAATGAAGGAGAGTATCATTCAGGGGGTCTACTTATCCTTGTAGATCTTCTAACACTACTTTCAGGTGTTTGGGGTGCTTGTTGCTATTGTAGTGGTTGTTGTTGTTGTGGTTGTTAATTATTATTATTTTCAGGCACATTTACTTTTTCAGCGATTTCATCAAGAACTGCAGATTCCATGTTTTCTTTTTCTTGTTTCTT
Source organism: Pinus taeda (assembly GCA_000404065.3). Taxonomy (NCBI): domain Eukaryota; kingdom Viridiplantae; phylum Streptophyta; class Pinopsida; order Pinales; family Pinaceae; genus Pinus; species Pinus taeda. The sequence continues at coordinate 167,084 of APFE030498607.1, read as the reverse complement.
TTCCTGTAACTGATTCTTATACAAAACCTTTTGATTGAATATTACATCTCTGCTCCTAATGATTTTGTGATTTTTGTAATCATATAAGCGATAACCAAAATCATTAACACCATATCCAATAAAGGTACATTTCTTTGACTTTGCCTCAAGCTTTGTTCTATTTTCTTTATCAATATGGACAAACGCCTCACAACCAAAATGCTTTAAAAAGGAGTAGTTTACCTTTTTACCTGTCCATGCTTCCTCTGGAACACCACCATCCAAGGAACTTGAAGGCCCTCTGTTTATTAGATAAACCGGAGTATCCACAACATCTGCCCAAAACTGTAAAGGCAATCCTATATGCAATCTCATGCACCTTGCACGCTCCATGATTGTTCTGTTCATCCTTTCTGACACACCATTTTCTTGTGGTGTTCTTGGAACTGTCTTCTCTCTGTGAATTCCGTGCTCTGAACAGTACCTATCAAACTCTTTGTTGCAATATTCACCTCCATTGTCTGATCTAAGACATTTCAATTTCTTTCCTGTCTCAATCTCAACCAAAGCTTTCCGTTTCTTGAAACTATCAAATACATCAGATTTATTCTTAATACAATAAATCCAAGGTTTATTAGTTACATCATCAATAAAAGTAACATAATAATGAGAGCCACCAAGAGATGATACCTAAGCAGGTCCCCATACATCTGTATGCACAAGCTCTAATTTTTCACTCTTCTTTTCTTTCCCAACTCTGAGAAAACTGACTCTCTTCTGTTTTCCATAAATGCAATTCTCACAGAAGTCCAAATCAACATTCTTCAAACCTGGCAACAAATTCCTTGAGTGAAGAATCTTCATCCCATTTTCACTCACGTGTCTGAGCCTATGATGCCATAATGCTACATCTTCTCCTTTGGAAGTTAAAGCATTAACAGAGTTAGAAATACCATTGCATAAATACAATGTACCAACCTTTTCACCTTTTTCTATTACCAGGGCTCCCTTGGTGACCTTCCAAGCTTTATCTATGAAAGTTGTCACACAACCTTCAGCGCCTAACTACCCTGTTGAAATCAGATTTTTATTTAGATTTGGAACATGCCTTACCTCTTTTAGTAGCCATTGGTTTCCATTCTACTGTTTTACAAGAACCTTACCCATTCCAACAATTTTACAAGGTTTATCATCACCCAAACGAACTTGTCCAAAATCTCCTTGAACATAGTCATGAAAGTATTTCTTCTTATGTGTGGCATGGAATGAGGCCCCTGAATCTACCACCCAGGAATCAGTAATATTTTCGAAAGAAAGAATCAAAGCATCTTGTAACACCTCACCTGTCACATTTGCTTCATGATTGTTTTCTCACTATGCAACACCTTCTTTTCCCTTCCGAGATCTACTGTCTTTCTTTAGGTGTCCCTTTTTTCCGCATTTCCGGCACACTATCCCCGATCTGGACTTGGATCTGCCTTTCCTTGATTTACTGCGATATCCTGAGCTCCTTCCTCTTTCCATTTTTCTTCCCCTAGACTCTACACTCAACGCATTACCTGATGTCTCACCAAAGCTTTTTCGTTACATTTCCTCGCTAAGGATAGCATTGACAACATCATCAAACTTTAAAGTACTAGATCCAGAAACAGAGTTACTAATGGCCATTATTAAACCATTCCAACTCTCTGGCAATGAGCACAAGAATAATAGAGCTCTAACTTCATCATCGAAGTTTACCCCTATAGAACAGAACTGACTTGTAACAATATTAAAATCATTTAAATGGTCTGCAACAGGTCCACCTTCTGACATCTTCATATTAAATAACTATTTCATAACAAATACCTTGTTTAAGGCCGAGGGTTTTTCATATAGTTTCTCCAACACCTTAATCAAACCATCTATCATTGTTTCATTCGAAATGTTGAAGAAAACCAACACTGCGAGGCACAACCATACTTTTCCAAGTGCCTTTCTATCAAGAAGGTTCGATTCTTCATCTGTCATACCCGTCAGCATCTTTGTTTTTCTGCCGAATGGTAGGTGTAGATCTTTCTGATACAGATAATCTTCCATTTTCATCTTCCACAGTGAGAAGTTTTGGTCGTTAAATATCTCGACCTTAAACTTACCATATTCTGCCATTTCTCCCACTCGAATGAGGAACCCTTCTTTCCTGCGAGTTTATTAGCCAAATAGACCTTCAGCTCTGATACCAGTTGTTAGGAAATTTACCTGAGAACACAAATTAATTACGGAGAATTACTGAAAGGAACAAATATAAAAAATAACCAGGAACAAACATAAACATATAAACACATAACTTTATCTGGGAAAACCCCAAATCTGGGGAAAAACCTAACCTAATAAGATCTTATTAGCATTGGCCAAAACCCTAGCCAATCTGACCAAGTGAGCCTTCACTACTCACCTCCAGGCCTTCATTACAATGAAGTCCTTTCAGCCTTTTATAAGCTCCATTACATATAATACCATGGGCAGAATAGTATGGGTGCACAATACCATGTGCTCCAAAACCGTCACTATTTAACCTGGTCAACTTTGACTCTATACCGAGTCAAGTTTACCTAACATTCCGTTGGTGTTGCTACTCTGCTAGCACTGTTACTCTACCCATTGTTGTTACTCCGCCAGTGTTGTTACTCCACCCGTTACTATTACTCCATCAGTGTTGTTACTCTATCATTGTTGTTACTCCACCAGTGTTGTTACTCCACTATTGTTGTTACTCCGTTAGTGCTATTACTCCACTGTTGTTGTTACTCCATCGGTGCTATTACTCCACTGTTGTTGTTACTCCACCAATTGTTCTTACTCCATTAGTGTTGTTACTCCGTCATTGTTGTTACTCCATCAGTGTTGTTACTCTGTAGCTGTTGTTACTCCACCGTGTTGTTACTCCATCGCGCTATTATTCCACTGGTGCTGTTACTCCATCGGTGTTGTTACTCCACCATTGTTTTGACTTCGATGGTTATTTTTGCTGTTACTCCACCGCCAGGTAGGTCACCACATATGCCTTCATTGACTCTTACAGATTTAATTAAAGTATTCCAAAGAAGAGACTAGTACATGCCGTGGACGGCCGCATTTAAGTTGGGGGTCCCGTCATAAAGGAAGATGACGTAGCTAAAATTGTAATCATATCACATCATTACCAAATCCAATGAGAATGGAAACCAAAAATTATGCAATTTTGTAATCATGATTCCTACACATTGGAATTCGAAATTGTATGCCAAGAACTTTACTAGTCATTTCCATAGTACGCTGCATTCAATTCCCATAATATTTCACCTGTACTACTATACCCTACCATTATTTGCTATGTTTTTTTAGGTGTACCAGCCAATGTCATCATTCTTTTACCCCGCGGCCACCATGCTAACAATATTGTCATTGTTAGTTGGGTTGTTGTTACTCTCCCCCTACCCGCCGACTGTAGCCATGATGTTGATCGAGTTCTTATAGCGATGGGTGGGTTGGCTATGCACCATGAGGTAGAAGACATGACAATGGTCACAAACAATCAGGAAGTATGACAAGATTTTGAAAATGCAAGGTGGGATGTCTATTTCAACAGATTGCAAGGGTTTAACGAGGCAATTGTGATTGAGTTTGCACTCAATTTAGAGGAAGGGAGCTCTTGGCTCCGGGGGATAGAAATCCCTGTTACAGAAGAAACCATTATAGAGGTCAGCGGGCTACCTCAATAGGGGCAGAAATGGTGTTCACAAAGAACCACCCTTCCGGAGTTCCCCGAAGAATTCTTACAGGCTGTAGAAAATGTTGTTTAGAAAGGCTGGGGGTACGACTGAAATTCACTACCACACCCATGGGGTGAGGTAGCAGGTTTTGTAATGAGATACATAACCTGCAAGGGGAGGTGTACCACCATGTTTAAATAGCATTTCAGAATATTGGTTCACCTCTAGTTACCATAGGTGGAAGCCCTTTAATTGAATATGCCTTTCTTCCTGTTAAGTAGTCTATAGATGATAGCACACTCTGCTCAGCGTTTGCGACAAGTGGCAACAGTCATTACGAACCATGGTCTAGTTTGATTGTTAGTCATGCATGCAATTGGTCAGTTTCAAATCCCATGGGAAACATTTCAGGATTCTACAGAAGAAGAGATAGCAGTTGCTAGAGCCACTAGAGAAGAAGAGCCAGAAGTGATGGAGGAAGGAACCAGAGTAGAGGATGAATACATAGATCAAGAGGAACCAGAGGAAATGGAGATGGAAACCGAAGGGCTGGAACAAAACCATGAGCGCGAACATGGGAGGATAGTCGAGGCTACTGCACAAGAACCAGCCTTGAATGTAGACCCAATGGAAGAAGAAGTGCTGCAGTAAGGGGCCAATATAGAAAGGGCCACCAACACCACGACCGAGGTTGTCCCTCAAGAACCAACCTCAACCATGGAGCCAGTGGAGCAAATCATCAAATCTTTGATAAGCGAAGAGGGACCACATCAGTTTTAGGTGGAGGAGTCTGTTAATATTGTGATAGGGGGTGTCCCACAAGAACCACCCTCAACCGTAGAACCAATGGAGGAAGATGAACCTAGACGAGAGGGGCCCGAAGCTGAAAGAACTATGGGGCCAACAGAGGAAGAGGCTATGGGTATAATGGATGGAATTGATGTGATTATGAAAGAATCCATTTGTATCAATGTCGTGCTAGAAGAAACAGTGCTAGCATCATCTATCCAAGAACTGCTAGACATGGAAAGTGGTGTTACACAAGAACCACCATCAACCTGTCTGACCCTGGAGACCATAAAGGAATTAGATGTTGGGACTGACATTGTTCCACTAGAACCAACATGAACCTCAGAATAGGAGACTGCACAGGTAGGGCTTTAAACCCACAAAAGAGATGCTGCAGACAGAGGGAAAGAGCCCAAGGCCACAACTAGGGCCGAGATAAATCAGGTAGGAAACTTCTTTTAGTTTTCCTCTTACTTCTCCATTCCAAAAGGGGCAAGGGTGTCTCACTCTACCCGACACATAGAGGAGGATGCGGCTGTTCCACCAATATTGAAGTATGATGGGTCGAAGAAGGAACTAGCTGCCATAGGTTTGTTGGTCGCAGGCCCCTATAGAGACCCTTCCTAGGCACCCAGAATAGACGAAGAGGTAGATGTTTTTGAAACAAGGGAACCTAGAAGGGAAGTTTTTATCTAGTGAGCTTGCCACCTATAGAGATAGCTTCACAATAAGACGAGGCATGAGACACTAAGGAAGTGGCTGCTCCCTAGGAAGAGAGACCAAGCAAAGAAGACCCGTTGATTAACCCTCTGGATACTTCCTCGAGTAATCCACCACCTGTCGAACCGATTGTAGTACCAGATGAGGTGGTGGTCAATCAAGAATGGGTATAATTGTGTGAACAACCCAGGCTACCTATGAAGTAGAAATATCAGCTTCAATTTAAAGAAACGATGCGGCTCAAAAAAGTGTTTAAGAGGCTGAGAAAATAGATGCACCAGTTGAAGAAACAGGTGAAGAAATAGAAGCGACGGGCTAAGAAGACCAAAACCATTACGACCAAAGTAGGGACATAGGTAGATGAAGTGGCAAAAACTTATGTTACCACTTAGATAGACCCGATAGAATATTTGTTTGAAGGCTGTGAGTTTTCTTTGACAACTGAGTTACAAACTTGGAAATCCACTGTGGCATGATATCAGAATGAAGCGAAGAAAGCCCAAGAACGAGCATCTACGGCTATCATTGAATATGTGGAGTGCACTGATGTAATGTGATTGAGGTGTGCAAAGTAGCAACTTAAGGTGGAGTAGCTGGAAAGGCAAGTAGTAGAGTTAAAAACCGATAAAGAGAAGATGCTCCATTTAGCACAGGAAGTGATGGCATGTCGCCCTCTCGCTTTCAGTTATTCTTTACTTTTGCATGAATGCTTTCTTTTCTTTTGTTTGGAAAGCATCCAGAAATAAATTAGTCATGAGATTAAAGACATTATACAATTCCTCCAGATATTGAGAGCCCATGATATGCCGACTCAACATTTTATGTGTGAGCTTTACATGCATGGGTATCTCTTGCATGTTGAGAGATAATTTAATCCAGTTCCATATGTGGGGGACATTCATTTAAGGGCCCTCACCTATTACACTTTTAATCAGATAAGCTGGTAGAAGGGTTCTAACATGTTTGAGTCAAATCAAGCCACGTAAGCTTTTATGGTAAGAGGAGAACCCGAGAGATCAATGACTATGTGTAATAAGCACACTACATTTTTGGAAATTATGGAAAATAAGGAACGGATGCTGAGGACACAAAAGTGTTGCATCTCTGTGTCAAACAATTGGACATGTTTCAAGTTGAGGCCTTTGATAGTTGTCAGAAAAGGTGGATGATGTCACACACATACGTCTGAAACCGAGAACCGTTTGGAGCACCAAATTTTTCACAGTCACTCAGTAGGGTGACAAGATATGTGGCATGCATCGAAACATGTGGGGTCTGGTGGATGGGAATTCGATTTCATTACCCTGTCCTATGGTTGTCAGCAGAACACTACACCCAAGCCTATAATGTACCAAATGATTGGTGGAAGGAAGTTGTCCTCTTAGAGGGGTTTAAGGTCTAAGGAACAGAAATGGCCGAGGAATATGATCTCGCCCGGCTTCAGGAAGCACATAGCCTATCCAACCTAGACCTGTGGATATGGTGAGCTGCACGAGTGCATACAGAAGGCTAGTTGGAGGGAGATGTTGGGCACGAAATTGGCCTATCATTTCCCTACATTCCCACTCCTCTTTTCATCCCTTTTGTATTCGTTCACATATATTTACTATGTAAAACTATGAGGTGACTCCCCCTTTATTCTCCCTTGGGATATTTAATTAATGAACTAGAGTCATGAGGGTTTTACCTATGCGAACCACTAAAACATGTTATGACCGCAGGTTATGGAACTCATGTGTTGACTACACGACATATCGTAGCAGTTCCGTGATTCACAACAACTGATCGACCATGACGAAACATCATAACTGATTTTCAGCTATTCGCAACCCATTTTTAGATCATTCCTATTCTTTTTGTCTTGGCGCTAGTGCTGTGATGGAACTGATGTATATCTTTGGGCATATAGTTGTCAGGTTTTGGGGAGAGATGTTATTATCCTTTGTATTGTATAAAGGACGAGTCATTCCTGTATCAGGAGTTAGTTAGACCTTCCATTGTATTGTAACAACATTATTTAGATTAATAAGATACAAACCTTTTTGCTGCTCTATTGTTCATTGTGAGTAACGCAACCATGATCAAAGAGCTGGGCCTGCTCTTCTGATCAGGTGCTGTGTGTTTCCTTGTTTTGTGTGTATTGTTTATTACTGTGTTTATTTCTTGCTTATTGTTGTAGATTCCTTAGATAACTATGAATACCTTTTTAAGTTCTACAGTTGATTTTTTATTTATGTTTCAGTAATGCTTTGATTGGTAATCATGAACCTTGGTCAATGACAGATTGTAACCATGCCCCTGCATATACCTTGCATGTTGTCTTGAAACGAATATGGACCCGGATTGATACATTAATGTAGAAAAAGGGGTGGATAAATTGTTCATCCCTGGACACCAACACCTTCAACGGTTACCCACCAGTGGCACATCCACATCCAACAACCACTCTAGAGGCCCCACTCCTTTTAAGGTAGGAGTCAACTTTGACATTCGCATATTTGAGGGCCAAATAGAAGCAGACGTCATAGATACATGGTTAAATCTACTAAAAGGATATTTTTTTGTTCATGATTTTTCCAGCCAGGAAAATATTACTCTTTCTCTTCTAAAAGCACCCCCCCACATCTATGAGTTATGGGAAACATATTGTGAGAAAAAAGATGAAATTTCACCCACACTATTTTTAGTCGCACCCACTTGGAATTCATTCTGGTATGCCATCAAGGAGAAGTCCTAACCAATTGGGAGCTATGAGGCTAAATACATAAAGTGGACCATGTTGCGACAAGGAAGGGACCAAGATGTGTTGGAGTTTACTAATGTTTTCCATACCCTTCACACGAAGTTGGATATCAAGGATTCTGAGAAACATTTGGTACTCAAGTACCACGACTACCTACATAGGTACATCTAGGAAAATATGGAGTTCCTAGACATCCCCTCGCTCAACACAACGTACTAATAGACTGTCAAGGTCGAGAAAAAAATTTAAACAGAAGAGGCGAGAATTTGGATCTACGAATATGAAGCAAGGGAAAGGTGCCCCCAAACCATAAAACTAAGGACAAATCCAAGGCAGGGTGACCCAAGACAACCCGCCAAAGTTGGAAGCAAAGAACAACACTATGAAGCCAAAGAAGGATAGGGCAAGGTGGTGTGAGTTCCATAAGAGCTCCACTCACAATACGAGTGTTGAGGCAAGGAGTCACTCGTGGCCGAGCTGAAGGCTTCAAAATCAGATGCATGTTCCAACTCTGAGTCAGAACCCAACAAGGGGAATGAAAAGGGGAAGCAGATTATCAATGCGGAGCCCAACACCACCGTTGCCACTAGGAAGATCCAAAAGAAGGAACCTGAAGACCCAGAGGAAGAGGAGCACCTCTTCCACTCCCAAATGTGGGTAAAGGGTTCCCCACTACAATTCTTTATCGACAATGGGTGCCAAAAGAACCTCATTTCAGAAGAGGTCATGAAGTGAATGAGCTTACCGACCACATCACACCCACAACCATATACCATCAGGTGACTTAACCAAGGATGAGATCTTCACATGAGCCAGCAGTACCACCTTCGATACAACATCAAGCCCTTCATAGATGAGGTATTGTGTGATGTTGCTCCCCTTGATGCTTGTGATGTATTATTAGGCCAACCATACTTGTCGAAGCGACATGTTATGTATGAGTGAAGGCCTTTCACTGTTATTGTTACCTTGGGAAATAATTTTTACAGGATATAGGAGGTAGCATCGCTGACCACCATCTCTTTTTTTACTGCAAAACTATGTAATAAGCTCATTTCCAAAACCGTGGAATTTGTTTTCCTCATGATACGCCCTCATGGAAAAATGAAGATGGTGGCCATGACCTCCAAACAGGGACCCTCCAGATGACAACAACATATGGACAAGGTTGTGGAGGAGTATGAGGACATCTTCACCTCCCCCACAGGGGTGCCTCTACACTCTCATGTTAAGCACTACATCAATCTGACCCCAGGTGCATCATTTCCCAATGGACCAATATATCATTGCTTGGTTCTCGAGAAAAATGAAATGAAGAGGCAGATTCAGGAGCTGCTGCAAAAATGTCACACCAAGCCGATTTCATTGCCTTGTGGGAGCCCTATTGAGTGCAAGATCCCTTGAGGGCATGTTTTGGGGCTTAAAACCCAAATTTTGACTAAGTCCGATGTAAAGACTCCGTGATTTGTGGGCGCGGAGCATGAAGTTGTAATTAGGTCATAGGGTTGTCTGCCCTTACTTTTATAATGTAGTGCCGGCTTGAGAGTTCTTCCCATGGTCCGTGGACCATGGGATTGTATAAATAGAGTGAGGCTCTAAGTGTAAAGGGATAAGAAAGTGATCCATGTGATATCTAAAGATGAAGCGTTGAGTTAAAGTGTAAAGTCAAGTCTTTGGGTAGTAAAGTAGGAGAAGGATTTGCAACTCAGTGCGTAGAGGCCTAGCAGTCCACAACTCAGTGCACAAAACCCTGCGGCTAAGTGCATGGCGCAGGTTGAGTATGTAACTAATTGAAGCATTAATAAAGAGAAGTTTTACAATATTTCTGTGTATCTTTTCCTATTTTATGCATTGAAGTCTATTGGGTATGAATTGCAAGTTTACTGTCTATTTGTTGTGAGAACTTATATGAATGTGTTGAATAAGTGAATATAATATAAAGTATCTATTTACGTGAAGATAACTAAGTGTTATATGAAGATAAGTAATATCCACGGTGTGACTTTGAGAAATAGTACAGATTTCTGCTTTAGCAGCATGAGAGCTCCTCAGCCCCTGGTTAGGGTTGCACAAAGTCGAGTATAATAGGGCGCGAAGGCCTCGCAAGTCTGGAATGTGCAAAAAGTGAACTACACAAATATATTCATAGTTGGACTAAATCGACCCCTCAGATATCTCAAGGGTGCAAAAACTTGGTTCCAGCATCCCCTCCATACTGCTTTGGGAAAGACCTGAGTCTGCGCTCCACAGGCTGTTGCCTAAAGGGCCAGTATACAGGGATTTGTTTGGCTAAATAACTGTGAACTTGGGTTAGGCCCCATCAATCCAACAAATGATTTCGTTGCCAGGACAAGAATTTGCATAGAGATGTTTGATGTCATATCACTGGAATCCAACTAAGAAAGAAATTAAAGGTTGGTCGGATAGGAGAATTCATGAGTTTGTGGTGCAGGAGAACAGGAGTTTGTGACTATTAAAGGAATAGTGGTTAGACTGCAACCTGTACACATAGATCCAGGAAAGTTTCTTGACATTTTTCCCTACTGAGTTGTACAAGTGGATTGCGAAGCTAGTAGATAGCTAAGGAAGGTGGAAGCTCGACAATCCTATTGTGTGGACCCCAGAGTTGGTGCACAGATTGGAATCATCGGAGGATAAGATCGCTTGTGTTGTTGATCACTAGATCAATCAAATTATAGGAGGATTCATTACTGAGTTCGTGACAGATACCTAGTTAGCTATAGCAAGGCAGGACGACGCTTTCTCAAAGGACAATGAGGTAAGTACGTAATGTCTCTAAATACTTAGATTAAAATGTTATTGTGTGAAAAGAGGGTTATGCAATTACCCTGATGTCCGGAGCCACGTGAAGTGGAAAAACCAACGGAAATGAAGGAAGTAAGGGACCAGAGAATAGCCCTTTGATTTCACCATCGTGACGAGATAAAGAAGAGCTCACAAAGGTCTCGTTGTAAAGTGTGATCAATATCATAAGGCAGAGGATTCAGTGCATACCACCCCCACCTACACCACCACCAGCTTCACTACCTTCACCTCCATCATCGCCCGTACCACCTCTGCCACCACCACAAGTCAATATGGAAAGTGTGATAAAGTTGCTTGTGTTCAAGGGTGTAGGAAGCAAAGACTTGGACCAATTTTGGTTTGTGATAAGAGCCATATGGGAAGTGCAATGAGTTATAGATGATAATATAAAGAAAGTGATGCTAGTTAGCACTCTGTAGGATCACGCGTTGGCTTGCTATATTAAGCATTCTAATGAAAATCTGAATGTAGGGATTACAGATATCCAAATTGCACTAAATAGAGAATTTTGCAAGCCAAAGTCAGAGGTGTAGTCAATCATTGGATTCAAAGAGATCACAATGCTACTAGGTGGGACTCCTTGGGAATTGGATGAGAGACTGAACTGCATAATTTGCAAAGCTAATATGGCTTTTATGGATGGACATCATCGTGAATGGTTTGTAGCATTGCTAACACCGCATTTGAGGAATACGTTGTCACAACAAAGGTTAATGACTTAGGCATAATCCTTGGAGATCGTGATGAGGTTGTATAAGACCCTGATACAAGATCCTAACTTGGGAGATCAAAATATCTACACGTAGTTGAAAGACTTATGCCTTGAGATGTAGAGTCTGAAAGAGGATATGACAGCTCGACCAAAAGTGCGCTAAGAGGTATGGTGCGTTAAATGTAAGGGTCAGGGCCATGATAAGGACCACTACCCAGTGTTTGAAAACTACCTCATCGGAGAAGCACTGATGCCGTTAAGACCAGAGGTACAAGCAGGACTTGGCGCAGTGCCTGCTTTGTGGTCTGATATTTGTCAAATAGGAGGAAAGCATGATACAGACAACTGCCATTTGATACAAAAGTACACACAAAATTCACAAGAGTTGTTCTATAATTTTTGTAGATCGGTTTGACATGATGAGTGCACTTGTAGAAGCTATGAGCTAATGATGGATAGAGCTCCCACCTATAGGGTTCAAGCCAAAACGTGGCCCCTTGACCAGAACACAGGAATGGTGCAAATCAAATTTCAGGGGTGTGAACAAGGTTGAGTTAGAGGAGGGCCTAGAAGAGGTCACAGATAGTTGATATGCTACAATTCTGGAGGGCCAGGACATTATGCCCATGATTGTATGAATCCAATGTGTCCATCACATTTGCATTGTACGTTGTTTGATCATGAGATGGAGGATTGTCCTACACTAATAGCTAGGTTGCACAATAAGGGAGCGCTCCAACCTCCCTTGACTCAGAACCTGTAGATAATGAGGTATGAGCCGTGTGAGGAAGATCCAAATGTGAACATTGTGCTCTGAAGTGGAATTATGATGGGAGATGATAAAGGTAAACAACCCAAAGATAGTACTTGGGTTCGAAAGGATTTGACAAAATAAGTAGAGTTTGATTTGGAGCACGCTAAGGAAACCTTCATGGAAGCTAGGAAGAGCTTCATTGATGCCTCCACTTTAGGAAGCAAAGATAGATCAGAGCTGGAAATGGACCTGTGTATGTTTACGACGTTCCTAGAAACATGCATGAAGCTACTGCACAATAGTAAGGCTGTAAAGGGATTGTAGGAACTCATTAACATATGCGCTAGGACTGTGCCAGGAGAGTCATGTGTAGTCCGAAAGATTGGAAAGCATGTGACGAGGATGAGAAGAGAAATGAGGTTGACCATGTAGATTGGAGAATATGAGATGGACCAAGTAATTCTAGATTTTGGATCAGATGCGAACGTTCTACCGAAGTAGACATGGGAGTGCATGCAAGGCCTATGTTGCAATGGTCTCCTATCCACCTGCAAATGGTGAACCAACAAAAGATAATACCAATGGGGAGATTGCAGGGAATCACTGTGGATATTGAAGGGGCAAGTGGGCTAGTAGACTTTGAAGTGATAGAGATTGTTGATGACAACAATCCCTACCCCGCACTCTTAGGAATTGATTGGGCCACTGACATGAATGGGGTGATTGATCTGAAGAAGTGCAAGATGATTTTTTAGAAAACGTTTCTACTTGTAGTCGTACCTTTGGACCCTACAAAAGGATCACACTACACAGAGCTAGTGCACAACTATGAAAGCAATGACGATTTGGATTGCATATACAAAATAGCTTTGCGAGAGCAAGACTAGGTAAATCCCACCACGGATGGATGAATCTCATGGGAGCATGAAAGCTCGTGTACGTCGGATTCGGATGAAGAAATAGAGCGATGATAGAACTAGTTACACAAGGTAACCACGCTGAAATGTGACATCATGACAAGATCGTTGCGTTGGGTATCAACCGAAGTGAGATATTTACCTACTTTTGATGGATTAGGTGAGGTAGATGCTTTCTTGGACAGATTGAAAGGGAAGTGCTAGAAAAGCAACATTTCTAGGCTTTGAAGTGGGTACTGCATGCTACGCCCATGACGTGGTGGGTTATGCACCAAGGAAGCTTTGAACATTAGCGCGAATGTAGGAGAATGATGCGCATGCATTTTGGGAATCCTTAGATGTGACTAACAGATAAATGCAATGTATGGGATGGTCCACACTTACATTTGTCTAGATGGGTACAAGCATATGGTAAACAACCTATGTGGATGCACATGGACTTCACGTTGCCGAACACGGTCAATAAACATGTGTTGGGGAGGCAATTTCGCACATTGTCCCTCCAGTTGGAATGACATAGTGTGGAAAGAACGAGTGTACAGAAGGTTACACACACTTTGAACATTGGCGCGAATGTAGGAGAATTATGCGCATGCATTTTGGGAAGCCTTAGATGTGACTAGTAGATAAATACAATGTATGGGATGGTACGCATGCACATCTGTCTAGATGGGTACAAGCATATGGTAAACAACATGTGTGGATGCACATGGACTTCACGTTGTTGAACACGGTCAATAAACATGTGCTGGGGAGGCAATTTTGCGAATGGTCCCTCTAGTTGGAATGGCATAGTATGGAAAGAATGAGTGTACAGAAGGTTACACACACAAAAGCATTTAACAAAGTGTGCGAAGCACTGAACAGGGTATATAATGTGCTGCAACGTGATTGGGACCTGGACATACCTGTAGTTTTATGGGCTTATAGGGCAACATGCAAGAAACTGATGGGACATAAACCTTTCCGACTAGTCTATGGAGTGGAAGTTGTAATGCCAATGGAGTATATCATGCTTAGTCTACGCATAGTAGCGCCCATAGGTATGACAGACCAAAAATCCCTAGAGGAGAGGCTTGTGTAGTTGGAGGAATTCGAAGAGGAACAGTTGTTGGCTGGATTCCATCAGCAGGTACAAAAGCAACATGAAAAGGCCTAGCACGATTGACATATTAAGTTGCGCAACTTCAAGGTGAATGATTTGGTGTTACTATATGATAGTAAGTTTAATAAATTTCTAGGAAACTTCAAAAATGCATTGGCTGGGACTGTATGTTATTAAGGAGGTCAGAGATAGAGGTGCGGTGCAGTTGGTAAAGCTAAACGGAGAACCTTTCCTATGTAAAGTGAATGGGAGTCAGTTGAAGCCATACACGAGTGGCTCGATATCTGACTAGCCAATAGAAGCATAGTCTTAGCACTCCAGGTAGCTGAAAGGAGGCACGGGGCTACAAATAGATGTAGGTGACATATGAGTAGATATAGGGAAAAAGTTTAGATACCGTGGTCTTTGAACAGTGCATCCAGGAGATAAAGCAGGTAGCTGCTTAGTGCGTTGCCGACCCTGCAGCAGTCCGAGCAAAGTTGGGAGGTCTCTGCACGAAGATCTCCACACCAAAAGAGTGACTCGAGGGTGAGTCGCGATGTTTGCGTTGGGGACCTGTTGGGCACAGGATCCTCGAAGGCAAGTTTTGGGGCTTAAATCCCAAGTTTTGACTAAGTTTGATGGAAAGACTCCACAATTTGTGGGCACAGAGCGTGAAGTTGTAATTAAGTCATAGAGTTGTCTACCCTTACTTTTGTAATGTAGTGTCAGCTTGAGAGTTCTACTCATGGTCTGCAATCCATGGGATTGTATAAATAGAGTGAGGCTCTAAGTGTAAAGGGAGAAGGATGTGATCATGTGAGATCTAATGATGAAGCATTGAGTCTAAGTGTAAAGTGGAGTCTTTGGGTAGTACAATAGGAGAAGGCTCTACAACTGAGTGCGCAAAGGCCTTATAGTCATAAATTGAGTGCACAGACCCCTGCAACTGAGTGCGTAGGGTTGTTTGAGTCTATAATGGATTGAAGAATTAATAAAGAGAAGTTTTACGATATTTATGTGTATCTTTGATTGTTTTATGCATTGAAGTATATTGGGTATGAATTGCAAGTTTCCTGTTTATTTGTTGCGCTAACTTATATGAATGTGTTGAATAAGTGAATATATTTTATGTGAAGATAACTAACTATTATAAGAAGATAAGTAAGATTCGTGGTGTGACTGGGAAAATAGTGCAGATCACTACTTTAGAAGCGTGAAAGCTCCTTATCCCCTGGTTAGGGCTATGTGAAGTTGAGTATGACAGAGCATGAAGGCCTCGTAGGTCAGGAAAGTGTGTGAAGTGACCTACATGAAGATATTAATAGTCAGACTAAATCGACCCCTCAGACATCTCAAGGGTGCAAAAACTTGGTTCCAGCATCCCTCCCATACTGCTTTGGGTGAGACCTCACTCTACGCTCCTCAGGTTGTTGCTGAAAGGGCTAGTAGTACAGGTATTTGTTTGGCTAAATAACTGTGAACCTGGGTTAGGCCCCATGAAGCCAACAAGCCTGATCATGTTGGTACAAAATAAGGATGGGATTTGGAGACTATGTATTAACTATTAGGCACTCAACAAGATCATTGTCTGGAATAGGCACCTGATCCAATAGAGTGATGACCTTATGGACTTACTCAAGGGGGGAAATATCTTAGCAAGATCGATTGAAGTCCGGATTTCACTAAGTACCAATCAAACCCTCAGATGTGTGGAAGACTCCCTTCAAAGCCAAGGAGGGCCTTTTTAAATGGTTGGTTATACCTTTTGGGTTGACGAATGCTCCTGTAACCTTCATGAGGCTGATGGATGACATCTTGTAGCCATTCACCAACTCATTCATAGTGGTGTACTTGGATGACATCCTAATCTTCAGCCGGAGTTGGGAAGATCGCCTCCACCACATCCATAAGTTCTCTAAACACCGTGTCAAAACAAGTTGTGTGCCAATTTGGATAAATTCACTTTTGGAATGACTGAGGTTCTGTATCTGGGACACATTATAGAGGAATGGGGGCTCCATGTGGATCCAACCAAGATCCAAGTCATTTGGGATTGGCCAGCACCAACCACTCTCACATAGCTCCACTCTTTTCTAGGTCTTGCCAATTTCTAACACAGGTTCGTGTTGTGGTTCTCTCATATCATTTTTTCCTTGATCCAAGTCATGAAGGGAGGAGCAAAAGAAAAATTCTCTTGGTTTGAATCTCAACAGAAGCCATTCATAGAGTTGAAACATCGCCTCTCCTCTACACCAGTGCTCACATTACCAAACTTGTAACAACCATTTGAGATCGAGACAGATGCCTTAGACTATGGTATTGGGACATTCCTTACTCAGCACGGGCATAGAGTGGCATATCACAATGAGACACTTTCAGAAATAGTCCAAAAGTATCCCACTTATGAAAAATAGATGTATTCCATTGTGCATACATTGCAACAATGAAAACATTACATTTTAGCGAAGGAAATGGTCATCCACACAGACCATTGACCCTTGCAATTTATACAGATGCAAGGCATGTTATAGAATGATCGCCATCAAAAGTGGTCCACATACCTGCAATAGTTCCATTTTAAGATCAAATACAAGGGAATAACCAATAATGTTGCGGACTATCTCAGCTGAGCACTGATCATGGTGTTAACCACCATGTTCAACTCTTATGGGCACGAGACTTCTGATTGGCCACATCTCTACAAAAGTGCCCCTGAATTTGACCACACATACCAAACGTTCTTAGAGGGTCAGAAAATCCCATATTTTCACCTTTAGGATGTCCTATTATGCCACCTAGGACACCTTTGTGTTCGTTCAAGAGAGTGTTCGAAGATGATTTGGAAAGCACGCTACAGTTGGGTCACTGGGCATTTTGGGGTTGAAAAAATGGTGGTAGTACTATAGAAGTATTTCTATTGTCCAAATCTTTGACAAGATGTCGGGAAGTGCATTAGATATTGCACTACCTACCCCATTTCCAAACAAACTATTAAGAACAAAGGCCTCTATAATATGCTACCTACACCTAGTCAATGTTGGGAATCCATCTCCATGGATTACATGTTGAGCCTTCCTTCTACTAAGCATGGAAATGACTATGTTTTTTTTGTCGTTGGGTACACTTTGGGATCCCATAGTCTATTATCTCATATCAGGACAGTAGGTTCCTCATTACATTTTGGTCCAATCTTTGGTCGATGTTCGACACCGAGCTCACTAAGTCTGCAACTTTCCATCCCCAAATTGATGGTTAGACAAAGGTAATCAATAGGATGACCATAGATATTTTGTGCACATACAACTCAAAGCATCAGCACACATGGGATAAGATCATCCAGTATGTCCAACACAACTATAACTAGGCTCTCCATAGCTCAACTCACCACAACCCTTTTCAGGTGTGCTTGGGATTGTAGCCAGTATGTCCCATTGATGTGGCCATACCATTTGAAGATATTCATGTAGATTCAGCTCAGGTTTAGTCCAAAGACAACAAGACAAAAAACTTCATTGAGCACATCCGCCAGCAAGTTCACAACAATCTAGAGAAATAAAATTCCAAGTACAAGCAGTGACATGTTCAACATCAGGTGCCACATAAGTTTCAGGTAGGCCACAAAGTCTAGTTGCATTTGTCAAAGGAACGCCTTGCTGTAGCCTACCAAAAACTCATACCACTCTGATATGGTCCTGTTGAAGCCCTCGAATTTCATTGCAACAACATGGGGGATAACCACCCGGTCCAGACCTTGGAAGAAACACCTTTTCCATTTTGTATGGTTGCTCTAACATGGGATAATGGGACCAATTTCCTAGCAAGAATTGATATGATGATGACGTTGGATTGATATAAGATATAATGGGAAATGGTTTAACTAGAAATGATCTAATTTAAACAATCAAACACAATCAACTATCTATTCTAACTTTTATCTTAATATATACCTGGGAATAACTTAAATCGTGCGATCTACAAAGATATCTTAAAGAAAGAGGTAATAAAGATCATTCAATTTTTATAAGAGAATAAATTGTTAATGATAATTATTTTGACTCAATAGTTAGGAAAAATAATTGTGAAAACTATATCACATATATCACTTGTTCATGTACTCAATAAGGAATTACAACTAAAACATTTTATAAAAGTGCAATAATGTCAAACTATAGGTCAGATTTCATACATAAGGCAGTATAAGAAAGATTACTGCCAATTCAGAAACTAAACACAACCATAAAGATAAAATTACCAGATAAGAGAGGTTCTACTCATGAAGTCAACAATATTGATTTGCTTCCTTTCAACTAAATATACTCTAAGAGTACAAAAGTGCAAATTCAACAGAGTATGCTTCAATCCCTAAGAAAATCAATATCTTGTTCCAATTATCTTCTCAAAACAATCACAAAAGTATAGAAGTGCAATCCTTTGCAAATCGTTTTTGATGAAATTATGGACCTTTCTCTAAATGCATGAGAGAGGTTTAAATAAGACAAATTATGTATAAAAAATATATTATTACATAAAAAGTTGAGGAGGTTTCAAACAAACTTCCTCATAATAAGTAAAATAAAAAATAAAATATAAAAAAAAATGATGACAAGCTTCTTCAAATTGAATGGTCCTATTCAATGATTTGGTCCTTGAGTTCATAGTTATCTATCATTAGATTCACCTGGGGTGGTTGGCCAATGGTAGATTTTAATTGTCCCATGAATACAACATCAAAGAGAGGTGGCACGATCTTTTGTGTGGAATTTGTTAAACATCATAGAGTCATCCAATGACTATGTGTTTTCGCCAAAAACTACCAGTAGGTTTCCTAGTCAAGCTTGGACAGTTGTTTGATTACCTCAACTTTCATTTTGGAGGTCCATTTCCACTGTTTCTCCAATTTACGTATAAGAGAGCTTCCAGCATGCATTCCTTGACGGGATTAGCAGTATGAAGCTTTTCGTTCACAACATCAATTATATTATTTTCTTTACTAGTGGCTCTTGTTGCTGCTCTATATGCATGCTTCAATTGTATGTCCCAATCTATGAATAAAATATCCTTGTGTGACTCCTTGATCTTTGGCAGATCATCTTTTCTAGCTTCTTCATTTTCCTACTTAGAAATAAACTCTGAAATCCTCTTTCTAATCCCTTCATTATAATATGTGATAAATCACTTAATAGGTTAATTTATCAGTTGTTTCACAATCAAGATTGATCAATGACATTTTTTTGCTGAATATTTCATGTTGATGTGACAACAAAGAGTTTAGTTCTAAATACCTCTTTAATGAATTGTTTTGTTTGAGGGTGGTATTTGCATTTATTTATTACATCTGCATTTGACGAATTTGTGAGTCCTTCTCTATGATGTATGTCTGATGCTGTAATCTCATTTGCTCAAATTCTTTCTACAACTGTACCATTTGTATTTATGCTTGTGTGTTAGTGTTCTATCTCTCTTGTTCAAGTTGTTGTTCTAATAGCTGAACTCTTTCTTCTTTTTCTTTAAGCAAAATTCGAACTTCAGGTGCCTTGTAAATTGTTCCAGTTTCATAGGTGCCTACAAATTGTGATAGCTTTGTAAGATTTTTCGATGGATCAATGGGGATGTCTTTCCATACTACCTCCATTGATTCAATTCCAAGATTTTCTGCTACTGATGCATCTAATTTCCTTTTCTTCCTTTGCCTCTTTACTACAACCTTATGTGTTGGGTTATAGAAAATGTCTAGTGGGGGTATTTCCTTAACCTTTAAAACAATTTCTGAAGTTGGGTGTGTTGGGATGACCTGAATATCTTGAGTAGTTATAATTCCTTGTGTTGTTTTTTCTGGATTTATAACCTATTGAGTATGTTGTGGAGTCTGAAATCTGGAAGTTGCTTCAAGACTTGTATGTATTTGTGGTATTTGGAGCTTTTTATCAAACTTCTCCCATTCCTATTCCAGATAGATGACTTTGATATTTTTTTTTTTGAACTTCTGAAGAGCAAGTCTCTATGTGTTCCTCAGTGGAGGCTATTTCAGTCGTTTCTTAAGAATTTTTGTCTGTGTCCTTCTTAGCATATTTCTCAGGGATTTCTTTGTCATTATGATATTGGTGCTCAGAGTGTTGAGACTCCTCATGAAAATTATGCTTGGAACTCTCCTCCATGCTTACACTAGGAGTGGGTTCTCTTATTTCTTCAATCTGTAATAGGTCTAAAGGGACCTTTTCCAGCCTTTTATTTCTGTATATATGGACATAGTTGAGGTCTGCTAGGTCCCGTTTTATTGATGCTAAATGTAAAACCTGTGAAAATTTCTAAGATTCATGAAAGAGATCAGCAAACTCATCATCCCCATGAATAAATTCTTTGATTTTGACCATAGCAGTGAAATTATTGGCGACATTGTTAGGGTCATACTGTCTACCTGACATGGTAGCCAAATTTAGAGATGTGATGCTCTGTATGTCTTTTTTCACATGCCCAATATCATGTAACACGAAAGCACCACATGGCAATGGGAAGGTCAACTAGATGGATTTCTTTTGTTCTTTGAGGGTTTTGGTAATACTATCCCCCACAGTTTGATAGGAAATCTCTTTTGCCAATAATTTATCAGGAACATAACATGGAAGAACATGTGGAGTTGTAATACTCCCAAAAACTCAGATATAAGTAAATAATTCCTCACCAAACCATTTTTCCATCGACAAGATGTCTGCCTTTGCTTCCTTTGATAGCCTAGGGACTTTCTTATAAAAAATGATCTGGTAAATTGGCAACATAATGCCATGACAAATTTTATAAAAATGGGAGCTAAACTATGATTCCCACAATACTTTATGATAAATATGGATGGGAGTAGCGTCCTGTAGAGTCCATTTCCAACCTATGTTTGGAAAATGTGAACAAAGACATAAAGAATCCATGACATAAGCACTCATGGAAAAGGGAGGGATAACTCGAGTGGAGAGAATTCTATTGTGCGTGTATTCTCTAATGGCCATAGCGAAATTGTCAGAAAAAATATTTATCTAGTTCACAATTATATCATTAACAAATGCATTAATCAGTGGAACCCATTCAATATAAAACTTGGTAGTATCAGCCTTTACAAATAGCCTACACAACATTGTAGCTATAAAATTATGTGGGGCTGACAAAGGTGAAATTGGGTACATATTGATTTTCTGCCACCTGAACCTATTGGAGACAGACCTCCAATTCTGCATGAAGTTCATTGGGTCTTCATTTTATTTTGCAATCTGCTCAATAAAGGCTTTATAATAGGGCTTCTATGGCTCTGGTAGATGGTACATTAGGCGTAAATTTTCTGGTTTAAATGACCCCATGACTTCATACCTAGAATTTCTTAATGTTCTATCTGAAATGTCCACATTATCAATAATCAATCTTACCATATTTGTGTATGGTAATATTTTCGGTCTTGCAGCTATCTTTTGTAGGAATGAGCATGCTGCTTCAAAATAAGAAGCCTCAGATGAGTCCTCGGCATTTGTTGTTGCTATAGTTTCCAGAGCCTTTGGGTTTTCTTCCTCCAGCAAATTATACATTGCCACCCATGATGTAGTCCCTCCATCTTTATTGCATGTGGTATCACAGAAGAGTGGAAGAATGTCTGAATCCTTAGACACAATAGCCTTTGTAGTCTCCTTTACTTTCTTAACCATTCTTCTGAGCATTGTTTCCTTTAGAAATTTCTTGAAATTCAGGTAATGGAGAAAACAAGATAAAATGCAGAGCAGTAATGAAAGAAAAAAACAATAACACAATAAATTCTAAAAGAATGTAAGAGTGAAACTTTTATTTCAAACATGGGTAAAAAGATAGAAATCTCCTTCAGTCATTAAAAATGGTAAATACAATTAAACTCTATTAATGAATCATTAAGACCTACGGGTGACTTCCTTCATGACTCATCAAAGCATCGCATCGAAAGTTTCTAAATGATATTTAAAATTGGTATGTGTTATGTTCGATGTTGATCATGTGATTGCAAGGAATTGTAATATTGCAATATCACACAATCATAAAATTGCAAAATCGCAAAATCACAAAATGGCACAATCATAAAATCGCAATATCGGTGATCATGAATAGAGAAATTCAAGGTTTCTTTGGTGTTTTGTGATTTGTGATGAGTGGCATACCTTTTACTTTTTGGAGCGTGTTTCCTTTATGCGAGGATTATCCCATTGAAAATATATATTTACGATATGTTGGACCTGATTGAAGTTTATAACAATTTTATTATTCTATCGGGTACAAACTACATCACAACTTGCAATTTCTTATGGTTTACATGTTTGAGCCCTTATAAAGGTTGTGCTACGATTGCAATAAATACTTTAAGGAATACCTTAAGCGTTAAGTTTTATAAAAAGTTCAATTCTACCTTGGGTCTTTTAAGGGGTTTCTTTTATCCTATTTCACGGATTTTGACTCATGACTAACTTTTGTTAATTTAGATCCTGTGATTTGCGATACAATGAGAATGCCTAAACACTGGTTTGATATCTTAAGTTTATCTAAGTTTTTATTCCATATGGTTTCAAAAGGAAATCTCTTATTTGCTAGTTATTTCAAATTTTGTTAAAGGGTCCCAATTTATAAATACAATACAAATTATTAATATAATAAACGGGGGGTTTTTTGAAAAATACATTAGTTCCTTACACCATTACCAAGCATGTGGTAGAAAATGTGTTTGAGCTCAGGATTCCCCCATTCCTTGGCTTCCACACAGTTTTCAATGTGGACTTTCTTCGACCATACTTCCCACCATTGCTCGAGACATCAAACATTGCAGAATAGCTCACACCCACAGAGTTAAATCCAGACTACATTGAACAAGCTGCAACTAACTGGATCATGTACATGCATATCAAGAACATCTGACATCAAAAAACCCAACTATATTGATTTTTCAAAGCAGGCCAACTCCTTCAATGGGGCAGGTGGCTCACTAGGGACCAAGTTTAGCAGAAGTCCTCATCTCAAGGAGGAACTCAATGCAATGGGGACCATTGCTTCCTAAGGAGGGACAAATGATCCAGGTTGATATTGGTGGCCACCCGCCTATTCCACTTGCACCAACACCATGGTTTCTTTCATTTTTTCAATTTCCTTATTTGTAGCATAATTTACTATTTTTGGCAGTTTTTCGGGTCCTGAAATTTCAGAGCCATTTTGAGGCCCTAAACGACCTTTTTTTGGGAAAACGAAGGCCAAAATTTTTATTGACTGATGTTGTCCACTCAAAATTTGTATTCCTCAAATTGATCTTTCTAACGAGGTATTGTGCTCATCAAACAAAGGTCCTATGCCAAAGTTACGACTGTGGGAAATTGATGTATCAGTTCACCCAAATGGGGCCCATAGCTTGGTGCTTCATCTCCTAGGGTTAGGTTTTTAGATTTTGAGGGTTTTCCATTGTTTATGAATAATAAATATTCCTTTGGGCCTCATTATAACACAGTTTAGAGGCATGTAGCTGCCACATCTCTTCTCATAGATAAGCTACCATCGCCCAAGCTAGTCTTATTTCCATTATATTTGTAAGAATATTTAAGTATTTGATATTAATGAAATGAAGTTTTATTTCTACTGCATCTCTGTATTTATGGTTATGTATGTAATTTGTTGAGCTTCTGTTTAAATTCATATAATATTCTTAGTAGGATGTTTTTATTGATGAGTGATCACATTGGGATGAGATACTTGTTCGACCAACCTAATCTAAATGCTAGGGAATCTAGGTGGTTAACTATGCTAAGAGAGTTTTACTTTGCAATCAGGTACATTAAGGGAATGAAGAACATGGTGCAAATGCTCTTAGGATAAGGGTGCACGTGAATCACATAGCAACTATGAGCTCATATGGGACAAATTTATGTGATCAGATCATAGAGGCAGGACAACAGGATGAGAGGTATAGGGAGCTTAAGCACATGTTATAACAATAGGGTGCATGTTATCAAGATGGGGGTTATCATCCCATGGAATATGGTTTGGTAAGATTTAGGGATAGGATCTATGTGTCAGACAACATTGAACTCCAAAAGCTTATCTTAAGCGAATTTCATGTTAAGTTGTATTCAATTCATCTAGGATATGAGAAGACCTTAACAACTGTGAATAAGTTCTACTATTTTCTGAACCTGAAGAAAGAGGTAGCTTAATTCATCCCCAGGTGTTTGGATTTTCAACAAGTAAAATAAAAGTGCAAGAATCTATGTGGTCTATTGATGCCAATTCTAACTACATAGTCGAAGTGGGTGGTCATTTCCATACATTTCATCATAAGTTTGTTGAGAACATCTAGACAACATGATTCCATCATGTTTATGGTTGACAAGTTTACTAAGGTGGCTCACTTCATAACGATTAAGTATGCTTATTCATCTAGTGAGGTACCACAGGTATTCATTAGGGAGATAGTGAGGTTGCAAGGTATTTCTACGAATATTTCATCTAACATAGATGTAAAGTTCACCTTTCAGGTTATGGAAGGAGTTATTTGTAGTCTTGGGTACAAAGTTGGCTTTTAGTACATCTTATCATCCACAGAAAGATGGATAGATAGAGAGTTTCGATGGGATTCTAAAGGACATGTTGAGGAAGTGTGTTATGGAATAGCAGAGGAGGTGGGAGGAGTACCTTCCATTGGTTGAGTTTGCTTACAACAATGGGTATAAAGAGTTGTTGAGGATGAGTCTGTTTGAGGCACTTTATGGGTGGAGTTGTAATACTTCTATCAACTGGAGCAGTTCAGTAAATAGGTTACTAATTAGATCAAATATGTTCGAAGAGATGGAATATGTAATGCAGGTTATAAGAAGAATCTAAAGGCATCAGAAGATAGACAAAAGAGTTAGAAATATCAACATAAGGAATTTAAGGAGATTTAGGTTATGGAGCATGTGTACTTGCACATCAAGCCCAAGAATATATCCTTGAGGATTTGATCATGTGCTAAGTTGACACCTCGGTATTGCATGCCTTTTGAGATCCTTGAGAGGATTGGACCAACGGCCTAGAAACTTGCACTACTATTCACAGTGAAAGTCCATGATTTTTTCCATGTTTCATTGCTTAAAAGATATGTGAAGGATGTTGACCATGTGATTGACTGGTATGTATTGCAGGTGGTTCCAAAAGGATAATTATAGCCAAAACCTTAGTGCATGTTGCAATAGAAAGAACTCATCCTCTAGAACAAGCAATCGAGCAAGTTAAAGTGCAGTGGACGCGCTTTGGGCCTCATGAAGCTACATGGGAGATGGTTGATCAGCTGCAGGCTATGTATTCTTCATTGTTTATTGGTTAAGGAAAAGGAGTTTTGAAATATTTATATATTTTGGTTATTATAAATACCACAATGAGCATTGTTATAAAGCTCCAATAAGTGATTTGTTTGTTATGTCGTCATGTTTGTCACGCTCATTTCTTTTTAGCAGGTTGTTCATTGAAAATATTTCACTAAGCTAAGTTATAAAGCTTGATAAGAATTATTTTTTGGTTTGCAATGAACTTTATGGCCATAGGTGTCATAGAACACCGAGGACAACATTTCCTTAAGGGGGAGGGGTCTGTAACAACCCTTTGTTAAAAGTTCATGTAATAAAAGTTAATAAAGGAAAAATATGATCAAGGTCGCGAGACACAAATTCTAATTTGAATATTGGGAAAAACATCCAGGTTGGTGTTCATTTGGTTTATTATGGCTAAAGGAAATTGGAAAAGGAATTGGGAAAGGAAAAGAGACATTAATTAGTATTTTATTTATGAAAATAAAGGAAAATAGGAGAAAAGGGATATAAAAGGGCACAAGTTCGCATGAGAACGAAAATAGAGGAAATTAAAGAAAATAGAGGCCTCAATGATAAAAAAGCTTTCATAGGACCAATTCACAACCTTTTGTCAATTTTAGCTTAGAGATCTCTCTATTCTCTCATACTATTGCACACTTAGATCATTGTTGGAAAACTCAAGCATTGTAGAAAGGAAAGAAAAGGAAGGACATGAAGGTAAAGGAAATCAATGGGAAAGTAAGGAAAAGTTGGATCAAGCATGTTCAGTAGAAATACTTGTAGGTAATAGGTTGCATGTCTGATTTCCTAGGTAGTTTGTGAATGAATCATACATTCATGCATGTATTTGGTTCTCTTGTTGCCAATTTCATTGGTTTTCCTAGGTGTGATAGTGAATTTAGTCTCACCTTTCCATTTTGGGATAGCCATGGTGTGATGGGGTTCTTTTATTTTATTAAGATTTCAACTTTTGGATGGTTTTGGAACCATGTGAGGTGGTCTCAAGAAAATTCCCAAAGGGCCTAGGAATCCCTTTGTTAGTTTAGGTGAGATTGCAGTAAGGCCTTAAGGTGGAGAAAAAAAGAATCCTTCAAGGTATTGGTGAAAAAATTCCAAGATATCCAATATTTTTTTTGCCTAGTAATCCCTTGACCGGTTTTGGTGAGATTACAATAAATCTTGAGGGTGGAGGTAGTTTAATCTCTTAGAAGACCTAGTAATTTATGCATCATTTTGCTTATGTGATCTCCTGACTAGTCTGGGTGGGATCCCAAGAGCATGAGAGTGGAGATGGTTTAATCTCTGGGAAGTGCTAGTTGTTTTGTCTTGAGTCCCACATTCATGATTGGAATATGGCACGAGAGTGATTGAATGAAAGAAAGATTTGGTTCAACTACATTTATGGTTAGGTGGTACATGGAAGTCCCTTAGTTGGATTTTGAATTTGTTAATAAGAGATATTTTCATATTGTATTGTTGGCTTATAGGGCCCTGACCCAAGTTCAGAGATGATTTAACCAAACAAAGCCCTGTACTACTAGCCCTTTCGGAAACAGCCCGCGGAGTGCAGACTAAGTTCTCACTCAAAGTAGTATGGGAGAGTTCTAGAACTAGGTTTCTGCACCCTAGAGATGTCTGATGGTTTTTGGGTGGTCTGCAATTTGCCCATGCACGCACGTTGCTATGCACACCAATTAGTACCTCGTAGCCTGCAATGCTTCCTTCGTGCAACCCTGCTTAGGGCACAATCAATGTTATTACCCAAGTTCCTTACTATTAACCCAATATTATCTGATTAATTAACTTATTTGTATGAGTCCAATTATACTTAAAAGTGTTCAGTATTTTGTGTAAGTGCGCGTGATAAACAAAACAATATAAATGCATAGAAAGTAATATAAAAGTAGATACTAAGTACTTGGAATCAAACTTCTCTTTATTATTCTTCTTCTCGGGTTACAAAATTGACTCTGCCCTACACACTCAGCTGCAGGGGTCTGCGCACTCAGCTACGGACTCTACTAGGCCTCTGTGCGCTTAGATGCACAACCTCTTCCTACTACTATGACCCAAGACACTTTGATTTCTTCTTTATGCTCGTTATCCTCTAAACTCCATTCATATTCATTTATTTCCAATTATCTTTTACAAATTAGAGCCTCACTCTATTTATACAATCCCATGGTCCACAGACCATGGGTAGGGCGACGTGGCATTACATTACATCACAAAACTTAGGGCGGACAACCCTATGACACAATGTAGATTTTGTGCTCAACTCCTACAATTCGTGGAATCTTACACCATTATTTGACCATAACTTGGGCTTTGAGCCCCAAAACATGATATGGGGGGATTCCATGCCCAACAGGCCCCCAACACAAACATCGTGATTCATCCTCGAGTCATTCTGTCAGCGTGGTGATCTTGCTGCAGAGTCCCTCCAACTGGTCCCAAACTACTTGAAGGTACGTAGCACATTTCTCTGTAGTTTGTTGGATCTGCTGCATGCACTCTTCTGAAGCCTCTTTATGAGGAGAAAATACCTACCTTAGCACATACATCCCCTGCATATGTGTGAGCTTGCCTTTGATGCCTACCATGATGGTGAAGGCCTCGTCAATCCATGGCTAGACGCGCGCTTTGAGAATTGGCTCTTTTTGTCGCGCCGCATCCACCTGCTCCTTCAGTGCCTTAGCTTGCTGCATCTTCACAAGCCATTGAGTGAGGATTACTGTCTGCGTAGTTCCTCAGATACTGTCATACTATACCTGAAGGTCACGCGACTCTCTTTCTAGGCGTTGTTTGTTGGGGTCCCTCTGCAAAGATGTGAGGACCACAAATGCATGTTCCAACATACCAGTACAATCTTGTACTGCACGTCTAATTTCTTCCAACCCTATTTGTATAGCACTAGCATGTTGTTCTCTAACTTCTAGGATCGTGGAAAGTTATGCCTTCAACCGTAGCTCGACGATTTGAAGGTTTAGCTCCAGCTGAACCTTTGTCATTTCTGCTCTGGTTTTGCAGATGTCGGTCACCATCTTGTGGATCCACTCTACTGTTGGTAGATTTGCTGGGATGGCCAACTTTGGGATGCCTTTGCAAGCATCGTCTACCACCTATTACAACCGCTGAGTTTGTGATACCAGTTCATCACACTGCAGGCCATGTTGTTCGATGTTTATCTTTTGCTCACTCATAACCTGTATTGCATGATCCTCCCTGGCGCAGAGTTCTACTATTATTCCATCCTGTAGTTGGTACAATGTCTCTTGTAGAAGGGCAACCAAACTGAGGCCATGTGCTTTGACCCTTCCAACCGTAGCTCTGTCAATCTCATTTGTTACTATTAACACTCCTTCCGATAACACTATGGTATTGGCCATCCTTGCGCATAGCAACTGTTCTGTTGCTGATGTACCTGCTGTGACATAGGTGGACAAGGTTTTTTTCTTACAGGGGCCACACCTATAGTTCCTAAAGTTGTGCCCTTAGGGCCACCAACACAGTCTACCTATGCATCATAACTTCTTGGAGCACTTCCTTGGTGACATCGCGAATCATCTCGTCAATGTTGTAGAGGTCTCCTTTAGTCAATATGATCAAGTTGATGGCCAGCATTGAGGCCTTGACCTTTTTTCATGGACCTGATATTTCTGGGACGCACAACCATTTGATTTTGGTTGAAGTGGTTCCTGGATCCACACCCTCTTTTGCAAGGTGCATGTCCTCTGCCTCTTGTCCTATAGACACTTCCTGGCCATCCTTGTTCCACGCTATTGCGGCCTCTACTGTCTGTGCTATTGCTACTGCTTTGGCAGCCTTCTTTTTCTCCATGGCTGCATGTGCCACTTTGTGAGCTGCCCTGACCTCGGTTGCCACTTTTTAGTTGCACCTTTTCTCAGCCAGCTGGCTGATGCATAGCTTGGCATCCTCCTTCCTTTTCTACGTTGTTGTCTTCTCCAATTCACCAGATCCGAGGTGTGCTAGTTGGGATGCCATATCTCTAACACTATAGAGATTATGTCATTAGTGGCTATGAATGGGAGCTTTGTCCACTGCTGCACTAGATCCTTTCACACCCTGATGTAAATATTATGCATGTCTGCCTTGAAGTTTGCGAAACTCCATACACTTTTGTGCACTGTGGGGGACAAGTGCGACCTCCTATTAATCCACATTCAGATGCTCACCTCCATGAGCACCCAAAAGATCTTTGTATCGAAAATCTACTTACGTCCTTGGTAGCCCAGAGCGAAGCATACTTTGCGGCCTCTGGTAGGTCACATTCAATGCTTGGGAACTAACTATCCTTTGGCAGTTCTCCTGCTACTAGTAAGATGGACAAGAGCAATGACACATAGTCAAAGGTCTTACCCTGCTCTTGGGCCTCCTTGTAGTTGAGAAAAAATTCTTCACAAAGGAACTTAGCCCAGTTGAACTGGACCGCTTCTGCACACTATTCGGCCAACATAACTACCAATGCTGATAGTTCATCGCTGCAGAATTTTCTCATTACCTTACTGGCCAGGAGTTGGTTGGTCATGTGCCCCCCTTTATCCTTGATACTACTGATGGTGTAACCGCTCTTTTTCTTCTCGTGCTTATATTTTTTATTTATGGCTTCCGCAAGAGCTAAATCGTTACTTTTTCCTGCTATCGTTGCAAGATCCATTCCCTTATAGGGAAGCCAAGAAATTCTGTGGATGAGATTGATCATGATGGGAATAGGCTCCTCCAACAATAAGTACCCATCATACACCAGGCAAAGAAGTTGACTAATGACAAAAATGGCATTGGGCTCACGATGAAAATGTGGTATCCACAACAGATGAAGCAACCCAACCTTCTCCACACCACGTAGCCATTTTTGCAGTTGTAATGTGATCACTGGCCCCTCCATATTCTATTTCATTAGGCTCTCTGTCTCTAAGTGTGGGAACTACTTGTTGTCTGCGAGGTTGTAGTCTTCAAATTTCGAGGTAGGCACACATCCTAGGAACAAACCCTCAAAGGTAATTCCATCAGGGAGGAGTAGGGTCTGGAGTGCACTCTTCATTGCATCCAGATCCTTTGGTACCTTAGCTTTCCCCTTTCGTGGAGGGACATACTCGGGCAATTTTTCTATAGAGCACATCGGTTGGATGTCTGTCGCCTGCTCCATTTCTCCTCAAACTGGACATCCCATCATGAACAGTGACACTAACGGTCACTTCCCAGCCTACACATGTGGAAGCATGCCCCCCTATGTGGGAGCGAACATTGTGAGATGCTAACTCTACGCAAACCTCCCTTCTCGCACGCCTCCCAGGTAGACTCTTTTATAGTCCCACACTCTCTTTCAACTACCTGGAGCGCTGAGACTATTCTTCCGATGGTAGTTAGGTGGTCACATCACCCGTGCGAGGCTCCACAGTCCTTAGAATTGTCCACAGAAAACCCTAAATGGCCCTCGCGATAGTCGACATCGCGCACTCTATCTTATGTAGTGCACTCCCCTGGTTACCACATTTGGTGAGATGCAGTCTTAGCCATGGAAGCAAATTAGTAAATTCTCAACGATAGTCTTCTAACTCAGTAGCATGATTATCCTTACCTTGCCTTGCCATCCTTGGGTTATCAATGAGACATGCTTGCTTGATCTCGTTTTCCAGCCTCTTGACCTCTTCATCCATCAAAATGCTTTTCTTCCTTAGATGTACCCAGTCCTTTTCAAGTTCGCGAATTCTAAGATTCCCTTGTCAAATGGCTTCCTGAAGCCTTATGTGTTCTATCCCACATAACTACGTGATGTCTTCATCCTAGGCTTAACACACTGTCACACCTATATGTGCTATTATGTGTGGATTCAATGTTGTATGCCCCTTAGAAAATATGCTCCCTACCCTACTCCTCAACCTTAGAATCGTTTTCGTGGTTAGGGTTTTGTACATGGTCCTATAGGCCCATCGAGCCACTTGTACGCACAAGTCCCAATCAGTGTGTTTCACCTGGTGAACCCTACTCACCACTTCGCACACCCTGTTAAATGCTTCTCTGTGGATAGTCCTTAGCGCATTTTGCCTTTCCTATTGCTGTGTTTTGTTCCAATTCTCTATTCTGGGAGTGGTGTGCACTTGTGCGGGCTGCATGTCATATGTTTGTACCCATAGGGAAAGGTGGGTGGGCAAGTTGTTCTACCCCTGGTAACCGGCTCTCATCCTTAGTTGGGGTTTTCCAAATCGTAGGCACATCATCTTCTTGCATCCGCGCCAGTCCTAAAAACTCCTCTGATGTGTACCCCACCATCTTGCAGGCGTTGTGCGCAGTTCCCATTTGAAAGCATCAAACCACTACTGTTTGGTACTGTACCTTAAAATTTGTTCAAGAATTCATCCACTGCTGTCAACCCATCATACATAGCCAGATCCCTTTCCTCTATCATAATGCAGTGTAGTGATCTAACCATCATGTTGCAATTCAGCATTGTTACTTCGTGCAACCAATTGTGCCATCGCTCTATCTCTTCATCTGAATCTGAAGTGCAAGAGATTTTGCGCTCCCATGAAATCCTTCCATTTGCAATCAGATTCACCCAATCCTGTTCTTGCATAGTTATCTTGCAGATGAAATTGATATCATCATCACTATCATCATCGCACACTGGTTCAGTGTATCGCTCTCCTTCGGCTGGATCTAGCGGGACTACTATGCGTAGTGACTTTTTCTCAAAAATCATTTTTCTCTTCTTGAGGTTTATGACTCCTTTCACATCGGTGGCCCGGTCTATTCCTAGTAGTGTGGGATAGTGATTGTTGTCATCGACAATCTCTATCACTTCAAAATCCACTTGTGTGCTTGCACCTTCAATATCTACCGTTACCCCTTGCAATCTTCCCATGGGAAATAACTTTTGTTGGTTCTCCATTCGCAAATGAATAGGAGACCATTGTAACATTGGTTTGCCCATGCACTCCCATGTTTGTTTCGGTAGTACATTCACATCCGATCCGAGATCCAAGATTAGCTAATCCATTTCATACTCACTGATTTGCGCAGTAAACCTAATTTCCCTTCCTATGCACAATGCATGCTTTCCAAGTTTCCAAACCACACGCGGTTCTCCTATCCCCACGCACCTAGTGATAAGTTCTTGTGGTCCTTTTACTACCTAGGTATAATGTTGTAGTTTCATGCATGTCTCCAGAAAGGTAGTGAGTGCTGAAGGATCCATCCTTGGTTCTATTTGATCCTTACTACCTAAACTGGAGTCATCCGTGAAGCTCGTCTTAGCTTCCATGAATGTCTCCTTCACACTTTCTAAATCAAATTCAGGTTCCTTTATAGGAGCCTTGCGAACCCGCGCACTTTCTTCTGACTTCTTACATTTATCATCACCAATGGTCATTCCACTCCTAAGCATCAATTTTACATTCGGGTATTCTTTGCATGGCTCAGACCTTATCATCTGCAAATTCTAAGTCGAAGGAGGTTGGAGTATCCCTTTTTCACACAACCTTGCTATCAATGTAGGGAAGTCTTTTGCCTCGTGGTTAAACTAAGAATAGTACAAACATGATGTTCTTCTCGGGTTTGTACAATCGTGGGCATAGTGCCCTGGCCCTCCTTAATTGTAACAAATTAATTGTTTGCAACCCCTTCCCGATCCCATCCCACCTCAATCTTGTCCACACCCTTGAAATCTAGCGTGCATGATTCCTGTATTTGGCTTGACAGCTCGCATTTCGGTCTGCACCCTGTAGGCAAAAGTCTAAGCCATCAATAGTGTTAGCACCTAAATCTGCCTTAGGCTGAAGGAAGGCAAAATTCAGGGTAACCACAAACCATGCTCAGTCTGGTAGCTAGCCCTACCAGAATAGGAGAGGGCTCTCTCCGAGTCATGCTCAGCGAATAAGTAAACGAAATGGTCTAAGATGACTTACAGTGAAATATTGTGCTTAGGCTAGTAAGTGAATATGGATACAAGAAGCGATTTTTTATGAATGACTGAGTTTCTGGGATGGTATGGGACCAATGGATAGCAATGAACAGATAATTTAATACAAAGGCACAGATTACTTCGTGAGGCAAGACAGGCGAAAAGTCTAGCAATTTAGGTTTGAAATAATGTAGAACGGAGAGATTGCTTAGGAGGGTGAAAAGGGCATGGACAACATGAATCCTTTTCAATACAAGAAGAAACACTGAACATGAAATTTTCCCACAGGCAGAGCAATAAAAATGAATTCTACCTTATCTAACTTAGAAAATTTCATTGGAAATGAATATGAAATGAACTATGAAACATAATGACATACATATGAAACATAAGAGACACATTTGCTACAATCACAACCACATGAATCTCATGAAACAGAGATGCGGCCTTTCATTTATCCTATGTCAAAATATACAATGAAGAAATAGATATCTTTCCCACAGTCTCCCAGAAATTACAAGCCAACCAACCCTTTGCAAATGGTTTGCATACAATATATAAAATGTTCCATGAGGAGATAGAATGCCCAAGGTTTGGGGAGTTTCTCGAATCATTACAAAATGGAGATGGAAAGCCAACCATTAGCTACAGTTGCAGCATTACAAACATGACAAATGGCTTGGGTGACCATTTGCCTTCCTTTGCCACTTGCATAGAAGTCAATCTGGAGTGAAAATGCTTTAAAATTTTCCTTATGTGCTGAAAACGTTAAGTGTAGATGAGCGGGGCCACTTGTTGAAAGTCGCGAATCGAAATTTCGCGAAATGGAGGTAAATTTGGCCTTTTTCCCTATATGCGCAACGCCAAATTCTATATGTTCTGCGCCACTTTGGAGGCTGCTCTGAGGCACCTGCAGGAGTCCAAACTATGTCCAAGTGTGCTTTTTGGAAAGCTTGGCCTGTCTACTTTCCACCCCAAGTGGAATTTCTGAATTTGGTGCTCATTTACCCCTGCAAATCCTCATTCTCCCAAGACTGCTTCCCATGTGTCAAAATAGGGGCAGAGAGGCCATTTTTTGGGTGTTTTTGACCTCCTGGAGACTCAAATCAAGCCCAAATTTCTTGTCCAAGCACTAGTAGTCATGATTTTTCATGTTGAATCCAAAAATGCAAGCCATTTCTCATTTGGAGCTCCCAATCCCAAGCGTCGTGCCCACAGGGAGAAAAAACCTGTGTTTGACCAAAAAAATTCCATGTAACCAAAATTGCCCCAAATTTCTTGAAATTTGGGCTGTAGGTTCTCTAAGAGACACTATCTTGGGCGACATAAGCTTCAGCCAATATTTAAAGCCGATATTTCTCTTTTGTCTCTTTTGCCTTTTTTGTTGCTTTGCTCAATTTTTCCTTCAAGCTCCTTATCCGGGCCTTTGGACTCATGTTCCGTGCCGTGTAATGATAAACCATCCTCCTCAGTATGGTTTTGTCTCTGTCAGCCTTCTCCAGCAGTCTCTCAAGGTGGATGTTGATCCGCTCGAGCCAAGACTCACAGTCATTGTTAATCTCTTTCTCCAAGGTAGTGAGCTCGATCCTCCTTTGTTGGGCAGCTTGTCGATTCTCACCGATGCTTTGCAACTCGATGATCTCATGTTGGTCCTCAAGCTATTTGTTCCTCTGCTATAAGTACCTGGTGATCCATTTGGCCCTCTCCAAATTGAGTGACAAGTCTTGGATCTCCATGTTTTGCTCCTCAATGGTCATCCTAAGTCGGGCACTCTCCACATCTGCATCATCATCCTGAATGAGGATAAAGTCGACCTCCTATTCACCTGATGGCCCCTCATCATGCATGGGCCTCTTGCGCTTGTCCTGTACCTGTGTAGTGGATGCTAGAAGTGAGGCCCCTTCCACCCCGGGTGGAGATAACACTCGCTTTGCTGCTGGAAACAAGTGTCTACTGCATCTCTGATATGTCATGAATACTGGCATAGTCGTGGTCTCATGGTGCTCATACTGATGAGAAGGACCACCTATCTCAAGCTCTATCTCTGATAGTAATTGTGAAGTGCTGAAGAGGTCATGGGATATGAAGTCCTCCCAAGCAATGCCCTGTAATCCCAACTGATGATCCACCAAAATCCGGATAAGAGCAAAGTGATAAACGTTGTTAAGTTGCTACTGAGGGCTCTAATGCCGCATGAAGGTGTTCATCCTCTCTATGTTCCTACAAATGAAGAATGGGAGGTTCATCATCCGCACCCTGGTAAAGTGCATGAGTAACCTGATGTGATAGGCATATAGATGAGAGAACCTCCCCTCATAGCTGAAGTATTTCATGATCAATTTCATGAGTGGAGCATACTCATCTTTCAAGTATCTGAATGGAAAGACTCTTGTGAGCTGCCTCAAGAATCTGGCCTTAATGTAAGGCTCATAGTGTTGCCTATCCACCTTATTTTTCTTATGCCACTGTTCTCCAACATTTGGTATGCCTGTTGCCACTGAGATAGTTTCGGGTGTCAATGTGAAGGTGACCCTGGCCAAGACAGACTGACCTCCATATAGGTGAAGCACAAATAGATGGGCCAACTCATGATGCACTCTAACATTTTCCACCCTTTGACAAAATTCAAAACATGATAGGTGTTGGAAGCATGACATGGCAAGAGGGCATGCCGGTAATTTAGTGAGGGTAGTTGGCTCATCCCTAACATGTTTTCCACTCTTGTGATGTCTCCTAGGAGCCTGTTCTTCAGAGGAAGAATCACTTTGTGTCTCCATCTCATACTCTAATGAATGTTGTGATTCCATGACTGTTGTGTGTACTATACTTAGGCTGCCCTTTGATGATGGTGTGAAGCTCGGTGCTTTTGTGATATCTGTCAATTTAATGGGTTTCCCAAGCAATTTGAGGTGATTTGGCACAATGTCAGCCCTTTGTGGGTGTGCGCCATGCGCCAAACCCAGTGCGCCGCACCATGGGTGTGTGCCACGCCTGTTGAAAAAATGCACTGAGGGGTGGCTCTGTGAGCGGCATGCTGTCTGTGTGCGCCACGCCCTTGTGTGTGTGCGCCGCGCTCCTGGAAACGGCCTCTAACTCACTCCAAACATGCACTTTGCCTCTCAAACACTTTGCAATGTTTCCCTATGCACTTGATTTGCACAATGCCTTTGTTTTTGTTGGAAACTTATATATAAAGGCTTTGAAGTCATGGGTTAAATTTTTGCTTCTCCAAAAACCCATTTTTCTAATGTTATGTTTTGACACTTTTTCACTGACTTAAAGCAACACTGAATTTCACTTTTCCTTTGAAATTATAGCTCAAATGATGAAATTTTTAGCACTCTTTGCAAGGATTGCATGAAAGGGCATTTGGCCATGGAAACCATGGCTGCACCTGAAGAAATCAACTGATGACGTTTTTGAAAATTTTACAACAAATGACACTGTTTGACTTTTCTTCAAAACAGAGTTTTGAAGAACAGTCGAAGTATATCACCCTGACAATGAAACTCTCTGAATCATAATTGTGTAAGGGCCTCACTCTAGCCTGCATGGCTTTATTGGACATATTTGAAGACCAAATTGATTAATCCCTAGACCTAATGATCGAAAATGACTTTTGTCCATTAAAGGACTAGACCTTGACTGTCATGAACTTTGGTGATCATTGACAAAAGACTTAAGCCAGCAGGAGCCAAACATGAGGGGAGATGACGAGCATGACCTTTTTCGTCAGATTATGGCATGCCCCTAGTGGAATGCAATTGGGTGAATGGAGCGGGACTCCTAAAAATGAAATGCTTAAAGAGTTTTGATCTTTGATGGAGGACTGACCAGATCGACTTTAACATTGGCTCCATGGTAGCTCCTTCGAGGTGCCAAGAACAACAGATCTCTAGAAGAGCTAGACAGTGCCTTCATCCATTGGGCTATGGAGTCATCACTTCGACAAACAACACAGGACTCTGACTCATTGATGAAACTGAAATGACCAAAAAACTGACTCAAACTTGACATTGAAATGACTTGAAGACTAACTTGACAAACTCAAACCAAACTGAAATAAAAATGGTATTTAAAATGATAGTGGAAGTAGAGTTAATAACTCAGAAGTGGTACCGCTTGAGCAGCCGACCATTGATCGGCCCTCCTGGACAATCTTCCCCATTCATTTCCTTTAGAAGAAAGGCATTCTGACCCCGATATGCTGCGATTTTAAAGGGACCTTTCCAGAGGTTCTTGAACTTACCGTGCTTGCCTTTCTCCTCATTCCTTACATCCCACTTCAGCACCACATCATCCACCTGAAATTTGTCCACCTTTGCCTTTCTGTCATAAAT
This sequence comes from Pinus taeda, assembly GCA_000404065.3. Classification (NCBI taxonomy): domain Eukaryota; kingdom Viridiplantae; phylum Streptophyta; class Pinopsida; order Pinales; family Pinaceae; genus Pinus; species Pinus taeda. The sequence goes on along the minus strand of APFE030498607.1, from coordinate 129,244 downwards.
TAACTTGATTTTCTCCTGCAATTTGGATGTGTTCTTGAAAACTTCTTCTCTGGTCTGCTGCAAGTGGACCATTTGATTCAACCTTCTCTGCATGGGGTCTTCTTCACTGCCGGCCTCCTGAAGAAGTTTGACCACCGGGGCAGCGAGAGAGGTAGGAAATACTGTATCAACTCCATAAACGAGCTCAAACGGTGACGTACCAATGGATTTCTTCTGACTGACCCGATCTGCCCAAAGTGCATTTACCAACCTCTTATGCCAGCTCTTCTTGTTTATTTCTAGTAGCTTCTTGATGATGTTGACCAATGATTTGTTCAAAGACTCTGCCAATCCATTGCCTTGTGGATGATAGGTAGTTGAGTGACCCAAAATAATGTGATATTTATGACAAAACTCTACCATCCTTTTTGATTTGAAAGCTACAGCGTTATCAATGATTAATTTATTTGGGCAACCAAAGCGAGACAAGATGTTATTCTCAAGGAATGAAATGATTACCACATCAGTAGCTTGTCTAGTGGGAATTGCCTCGATCCTTTTCGTGAAATAATCTATTGCTGTGAGGATCCATCTATGCCGACTGGAAGAAGCGAGATGAATTTCACCAATGAAATCCAATCCCCATTACTGGAAAGAAGCACTCACCTCTACAGGCTTAAGTGGTAAAGGTTGTAACTTCTGCTTTCCTTAGAAAATCTAACACTTATGACAGCGCTTGACCATCTTATATACATCAGCAAACAATGTCAGCCAATAGTACCCCACTCTCAGAATTTTATTTGTTGTTGACTTCCAAAAATGGTGGCCACCACAGTCTCCTTGGTGTCAGTCCTCCATGACCTTCTTTTCTTCCTATTCCACCAAAAAATTTAACAAAACGCCACCGAGATCTTTCCAATACAGTGAAGAATCTAGAATGCAAAACTTGGCAGCCTTCAACTTGAGTGTTCTCACTTTGTTTCTAGTCATGCCAGGCGGTGGTGACAAATTTTTAAGCACATATACGATATATGAATACCACAGAGAAAGAGAAAATATTTTAGATACCTGAATTGACGATCCTTCCTCATTCTCATCGGACAAGGCAATGATCATATTTTTGTCGAAGGTGTGCAAGTTTGATTCGGCCATTAACTTTGCCAATCCCTATCATTTCACCAGCTTTGTGGTCTTTATTTCCACATCATATTCCAGCAAGGCTGCAATCCACTTGCCTTGTTTTCCTTCCAGATCGGTCTGCACTAAAACACCTTTGACAGCAGCATTAGGAACATAGGCGAAAATATGAGAATGTAGAATATATACCCAGAAATCTTTCAGTTCCTTCACAAGTGCAAGGGCTTGCTTCTCAATGATGTTGTACTTTAAGGCTACATCTCTTATAGCTCTACTAAAGAATGTAATGGGTCTTTCATGATCATCTCTTTTTTACAATAAGATAGTTGCCATAGTATGCTCTGAAGCGAATGAAAACAATATGAAATCCTGAGTGTAGTCCAGGCTGACTAGAACTGGAGCTGAGGAAAGAGCCACTTTGACCAAATTCAAAGATTTTATAGCCTCCTCCATCCATTTCACTTGGCTGTCCTTCTTAAGCATGTTTGTCATCTCTCTTAGGTGTTCAACAAGATTAGGTACAAAGTGGCGTAAAAAAATCATTTTACCATTGAAATATTGTATCTTTTTTTTATTCCGGGGCAGATTGATTTGCTGAGTTGCTTGCACACGTGCTGGGTCAATATGAATGCCATCTTTTGAGATAATGTGCCCGAGTAGTTTGCCTTCCTCCATGGTGAACAAGCTCTTCTTTGGATTCAATGACAAGCCATATTTTCTGCACTTTTGGAGGACAATTTTTAGATGGTACATGTGCTCTTCATTAGATTTGGAAAACACCGTCAAATCATCTAGGTACACAACCAAAAAGGCATCCTTCTCATTTGCAAAATCCAAGTCCATTGCACGCTAAAATGTGGCACCCGCATTCTTCAAACCGAAAGGCATTTTAGCATAATGAAAGGTTCCCCATGGAGTGGTGAATGTTGTCTTGTGTCGGTCATCTTCATGGATAGACACTTGGTTATATCCGGAGTAACCATCAAGCAGTGACATACGAGATGCTCCCACTACTCGCTAAAGTATATGGTCCATTTTGGGCAGTGGATAGTTGTCTTTCAATGAAACTTTGTTGAGATTTCTAAAATCAATGCATAAGCACATCTCACCTGTCTTCTTTCGTACGGGTACCAAGTTAGAGATCCAATCCGAAAATCTGATGGGCACAATGATCCCTGATTTGTAAAACCTGTTCATCTCCTTTTCAATAGATGGCAGCAACTTTGGATTTATCCTTCTCAACTTTTGTCTGAATGGTTTCTGATTGGGCTTGATGGGTATAGTGTGCTAAATTATATTGGTATCATATGTTTTTAAGTCGGAATAGTCCCAAGAAAACACATCTGCAAATGAAGACAACAAATTGATATATTTGTTCTTGATCTTTGGTGGCAATGCTTTGGACAATTTTACCAATTTAGGATTATCAGTTGTTCCGATATTGACCTCTTCCATACCCTTCTCTGTTGGCTGCAATGCTGGCTTGCGGGCTACATCATCTTGATCAAAGAGTTCCTCTAAAGGTATCAAGCCTTTAGGAATAACGTAATTCTTCAGCTGCAACACGTCCATTTCATTGATCTGCACCTCATCTGTACCATTGCCTTTGCCATCGTCATTTTCTACATCAATTGAGGTCTCTTTGAACTTGCCTTTGTTTTACAGAAAATCATCAATCTCCTCATCATCTTGGAAAACTTGCCAATATCTCTGATTCTCTGGAACGGTTGGACGATGCTTGACATGGATTTCGAATTTATTGCTGGAGTTCATTGGGATCTTCAAACTACCTGCTGCCTTGGCAAGAGCATCAACCATACTATTTTGTATACAAGGCACACATGTCAAGGTGCATTCTGAAAATAATTTCAGGATGTCTAGAACTGCATTACGGTAAGCCCGCATCCTAGGATGCTTTGCTTGATATTCGCCTCTGACCTACTTGATAACTAATTCAGAGTCGCCATATATTGAAATTCTCTTAGCATTCATATTTCTTAGAATCTTTAGGCCAGCAATCATAGCTTCATACTCAGCTTCATTATTCGAACAATCAAAAGCCAACTTGTAAGAGCATACCCGCACGTTACTAGGGACTTTTTTCGGGGCGGAGAAAGGACCACGTACCCAAATTCCAATTCCAGTGCCCTCATTTCCCACTTCTCCATCGAAATCCATGGTCCACAAACCTTCTTCCTCCTCTTGCAAGTGTTGGAAATCTATTTGCTATGCCTTGTCTACTTACTGTCCATTACTTTCAGCTGATTGCCCAATGGTGTTCTGTTGTTCTTGTCCTTCTTTCTTTAAAATTCCTCTGAAATTTTCTATTATTTATGGAATAACATCTGCTTCTACTAACTGACTATCGATATCATTGAAACTATCTGAATACAAAACAAAAGACTCTAAATCTGTATGTACATAGTTAATAAGATGATTTATTGGTTTCTCCTTGCTTGTGATCATGTATTTCATTTTTTGTTCCCGATACAATTTCCTCATTTGGCCAAACACCGAAACCATTGCATAGGATAAATCTAGTTGCAGTGTCCCTTTTAGTTTTGCTACCCAAGACTTGGAAGGAAGCATGCCAAACCTAGAAGGAATATCTTCTACCACAACATCCATCAAAACATTCTTCATTGGGAGCTGATCCAGACTCACAACCAAGTCTTTGATGAGTCCTATACATCTTACTCTATTGGAATCAAATGAATAGAGATCATGGTATTACCGGGTGATGTCCAAACCAAGCTTATCCATGATAGATTTGGGCATGAGATTGTGAGAGGCTCCGGAATCAAACATGGCATTATGTAACCCAAAATCATGCAATCTTAAACTGATGTAAAAGGGTGGCACATCACTATCAGGAGACTCACCATTCGATGCTGGCCCAAAATTTATTTCAGGTTGATCATCTTTGTCATTCACCATGTCAGAAATTGGGTCCAAATTCAACATTTTAGATACTTTCCCTCTATAACTGCTGTTCCTCATTATTTCAGTCAAGGGAATGGATACTTTCAATTTAGAAATCTCATTCTCTAAATTAAAAGTGGGAATCTTTTCTACCTCTTTGACTAGGATTTCTTTCCTTTCCTTTTCTTTCGAGGCAACTTGTTGATTTGATTGTTGTGCTAAAGGTGATTTGCTGCTATCTCGATCAACCACCTCCTTTCCTTTCCTTTGTGCAACTGATGAATCATTCTTTGATGCCTCAACATCCTTCCTTTTCTGAATTGGTTTGACCGGCACATCTCTGTTTCTAAGTGAATATTGTTGCTGCTGGGTGGACAGAGCATTCATATAGCCTCTTTGGTACTCATCTGATTCTTCCTCCAAGACGGTGTCGTTTGCTAGAATGAAATTTACATCTTTGTCTACTGCCAAACTTTCTGCATACTCCTCATCCTCAGTGAGATAAATAGGCAAATCATCAAGAGTAAAGAGGTGGTTTTGTTCACCTATTACATTCCCGTCCTCATCTGATTCTGGTCCATGCAAAAAAAATTGCTGCAAAGGTGTCTGAACTGGCTGTTGTGCAGTCTGCTCTTGGGCTCGCTGATCTCTCTATCTTATTCTATATTGTGGTTGTTGCTGACCGCGGAAGTTAGGATTTCTAACTTGTGGCTCAGGTTTTTCAAGTTTCACCCTTTCAAGCATCTGCTCTACCTTCCGAAGTAGCTGATCTACTGAGGAAGATTCTTCTTTTACGGTGACCTTCTTCTCTGCCTTTGCTCTAGCTCTCTTAGTCAGCATATTTGCTTCAACGCTGACTGCTTTCCATTGTGGCCGATCTCTCTTTCTCAATTGATAACCCATGTCAGCATCAAAACCATCTGGGAACTTCACCATGGCTAGTCCCACAGGTGGCCTTAGATGATCTGGAATTTCGTTATAAACTAAATTGAATCTAATGCAATAGTCTTGGACTGACTCACCAACATTTCTTTTGATTTGTTCATATTCAGCCAGAATTTGAAGAGGATTATTTTTAACTTCCTAGTGGTTTAAAAATTGTGTTTGTAGGTCAGCCAAGGTAGTGATACGTGTAGCCGGCAAACCTCTGAACCATTTCCTCACTTCACCTGCAAATGTCTGTATAAAGAGTCTCATTTCCACATTCTCCGCATCGATCTCATGAAGTTCATAGAAATCTGCCATTCTATCCACATGCTGCTAAGCAGTAATGCTATTAGGAGTGCCATCAAAAAATGGGATTTTGCTTTTATAATCTGCGGGCATATCGTCTAAAACTTGAGGCAAAACAAGAGGTGCAAAACGGGCAGCCATCACTCTTAGTGGATTTGGCCTCGGAGGTGTTGGAGGAGTGTGCACAGTTTGTAAGGGACTAACAATTGGAGTTTGAAGCTGAGTTATAATGTAGTTATCAATCAACCAGTTAGCCCTTTTCGTCTCCAAGTCTATAAGAAAATGTGGATTGTGGACAGTAGAGACAACTGCCCTTTCGGATTTGGTTTCGAACAATGATAGTTCAAACTACTCGTCAAACTCTAGCTCTTCAAGATACTAAAAAATGTACGGGCATGAATGGGATTTGAACACGGGAGATATAGAGCTTTCTTGATGACGAATTCTTGAAATCAAATTGGGATTTTTGTAGATGTGTGAAGGATCTGGATCTGGATTAGCTCTGGTATATCTTCTAGAAGCCAACGTTCTATTAAGAAAAATCAAAGGAGACAACCAACTTACTCAGTCTATACAATCCTAAACTTATCATCCGGAAGCTTAGAATTATTAAGAAGTAAGGGGATTTGATTTTGTCCCCAGTGGAGTCGCCACTATGTTAGCACCTAAATCCGCCTTAGGCTGAAGGAAGGAAAAATTCAGGGTAACCACAAACCACGCTCAGTTTGGTAGCTAGCCCTACCATAACAGGAGAGGGTTCTCTCCAAGTCACGCTTAGCGAATAAGTAAACGAAATGGTTTGAGATGACTTACAGTGAAATATTGTGCTTAGGCTAGTAAGTGAATATGGATACAAGAAGTGATTTTTTATGAATGAATGTGTTTCTGGGATGGTATGGGACGAACAGACAACAATGAACAGAGAATTTAATACAAAGGCACAGATTACTTCGTGAGGCAAGACAGGCAGAAATTCTAGCAATTTAGGTTTGAAATAATGTGGAACAGAGAGATTTCTTAGGAGGGTGAAAAGGGCATGGACAACATGAATCCTTTTCAACAGAAGAAGAAACACTGAACATGAAATTTTCCCACAAGCAAAGTAATAAAAATGAATTCTACCTTATCTAACTTAGAAAATTTTACTGGAAATGAATATGAAATGAACTATGAAACATAACGACATACATATGAAACATAAGAGACACATTTTCTACACTCACAACCACACGAATCTCATGAAATAGAGCCGCTGCCTTTTATTAATCCACTGTCAAAATATACAATGAAGAAACAGAGTTCTTTCCCACAGTCTCCTAGAAATCACAAGCCAACCAACCCTTTGCAAATGGTTTGCATACAATATATAGAATGTGCGATGAGGAGATAAAACGCCCAAGGGTTGGGGAGTTTCTCGAATCATTACAAAATGGATATGGAAAGCCAACCATTAGCTACAGGTGCAACGTTACAAACATGACAAATGGCTTGGGTGACCGTTTGCCTTCCTTTGCCACTTGGATAGAAGCCAATCTAGAGTGAAAAGGCTTTAAACTTTGCCTTATGTGTCACACAAGTGAAGTGTAGATGAGCGGGCCCACTTTTGGAAAGTCCCGAATTGAAATTTCGCGAAACAGAGGTAAATTTGGCCTTTTTCCCTATATGTGTCGCGCCAAATTCTATATGCACTTCACCACTTTGGAGGCCACTTTGAGGCACCTGCAGGAGTCCAAAATGTGTCCAAGTGTGATTGTTGGAAAGCCTAGCCTGTCTACCTTCCAACCCATGTGGAAGTTCTGAATTTGGTGCTCATTTTCCTCTCAAAATCTTCATTCTCCCAAGAGTACTTCCTGTCTGTCAAAATAGGGGCAAAGAGGCCATTGTTTGGGTGTTTTTGACCTCCTGGAGACTCAAATCAAGCCCAAATTTCTTGTCCGAGCACCAATAGTCGTGATTTTGCATTCTGAATCCAGGGAGAAAAAACCTGTGTTTTGACCAAAAAATTTCCATGTGACCAAACTTGCCCCAAATTTCTTCAAATTTGGGCTAGATGTTCTCTAAGAGGCACTATGCTGGGTCACAGAAGCTTCAGCCAAGATTCGAAGCTGATCTTGCTCTTTTTCCTCTTTTTCCTTTTCTGTTGCTTTGCTCAATTTTTCCTTCAAGCTCCTTATCCGGGCCTTTGCACTCATGTTCCGTGCCCTGTAATGATAAACCATCCTCCTCATTATGGTTTTGTCTCTATCGGCCTTCTCTAGTAGTCTCTCAAGGTGGATGTTGATCCACTCGAGCCAAGATTCAAGGTCATTGTTAATCTCTTGCTCCAAGGTAGTGAGCTCGATCCTCCTTTGTTGGGCAGCATGTCGATTCTCACGGATGCTTTGCAGCTCCATGATCTCATGCTGTTCCTCAAGCTATTTGTTCCTTTGCTCTAAGTACCTGATGATCCATTTGGCCCTCTCCAAATTGAGTGACAAGTCTTGGATCTCCATGTTCTGCTCCTAAATGGTCATCCTAAGTCGGGCACTCTCCACATCTGCATCATCATCCTTGATGAGGATGAAGTCGGCCTCCTGTTCACTTGATGGCTGCTCATCATGCATGGGCCTCTTGCCCTTGTCCTGTACCTATGTATTCAATGCCGGAAGCGAGGCCCCTTCCACCCCGGGTGGAGATAACACTCGTTTTGCTGCTACAAACAAGTGCCTATTGCCTCTTTGATATGTCACGAATACTGGCATAGTCGTGGTCTCATGGTGCTCATACTGATGAGAATGACCACCTATCTCATGCTCTGCCTCTGATAGTACCTGTGAAGTGCTTAAGAGGTCACGGGAGATGAAGTCCTCCCAAGCAATGCCCTGCAATCCCAACTGATGATCCACCAAAATCCAGATAAGAGAAAAGTGATAAACATTGTTAAGTTGCTGCTGAGGGCTTTTATGCTGCATGAAGGTGTTCATGCTCTCTATGTTCCTGCAAATTAAGAATGGTAGGTTCATCATCCACACCCTGGTAAAGTGCATGAGCAACCTGATGTGATAGGCATATAGACGAGAGAACCTCCCCTCACAGCTGAAGTATTTCATGATCAATTTCATGAGTGGAGCATACTCATCTTTCAAGTATCTGAATGGAAAGACTATTGTGAGTTTCCTCAAGAATCTGGCCTTAATTTAAGGCTCATAGTGTTGCCTATCCACCTTCATTTTCTTATGCCACTGTTCTCTAACATTTGGTATGCTTGTTTCCACAGAGATAGTTTCGGGTGTCAATGTGAAGGTGACCCCGGCCAAGATAGACTCACCTCCATGTAGGTGAAGCACAAATAGAGGGGCCAACTCATGATGCACTCTAACATTTTCCACCCTTTGACAAAATTCAAAACATGATAGGTGCTGGAAGCATGACATGGCAAGAGGGCAGGCCTGCAATTCAGTCAGGGTAGTTGGCTCATCCCTAACATGTTTGCCACTCTTGTGATGTCTCCTGGGAACCTGTTCTTCCAAGGAAGAATCTCTTTGTGTCTCCATCTCATACTCTGATGAATGCTCTGATGCCATGACTGCTGTGTGTACTGTATTTAGGCTGCACTTTGATCATGGTGTGAAGCTGGGTGCTTTTGTGATATCTGTCAATTTGATGGGTTTCCCAATCAATTTGAGGTGTTTCGGCATGATGTCAGCCCTTTGTGGGTGTGCGCAGTGCGCCAAACCTAGTGCACCGCACCCTGGGTGTGCGTCGTGCCCGTTGCAAAAATGCACTGAGTGGTGGCTCTGTGTGCGCCACGCCCTCTGTGTGCACCGCACCCATGTGTGTGTGCACCGCGCTCCTGGAAACTGCCTCCAACTCACTCCAAACACGCATTTTGCCTCTCAAACAGTTTGCAATGTTTCCCTATGCACTTGATTTGCACAATGCTTCTGATTGTGTTGGAAACTTGTATATAAAGGCTTTGAAGTCATGGGTTAAATTTTTGCTTCTCCAAAAACCAATTTTTCTAATGTTATGTTTTGACACTTTTTCACTGACTTAAAGCAACACTAAATTTCACTTTTCCTTTGAAATTTTAGCTCAAATAATGAAATTTTCGGAACTCTTTGCAGGGATTGCATGACAGGGCATTTAGCCATGGAAACCATGGCTACACCTAAAGAAATCAACTGACGACTTTTTTGAAAATTTTATCACAAATGACACTATTTGGCTTTTCTTCAAAATAGAGTTTTGAAGAACAATCGAAGTCTATCACCATGACGATGAAACTCTCTGAATCATAACTGTGTAAGGGCCTCACTTTGGCCTACATGGATTTATTGGACATATTTGAAGACCAAATTAATTAATCCGTAGACCTAATGATCGAAAATGACTTTTGTCCATTAAAGGACCAGACCTTGACTGTCATGAACTTTGGTGATAATTAACAAAAGACTTAAGCCAGCAGGAGCCAGACATGAGGGGAGATGACTAGCATGACCTTTTCCGTCAAATTATGGCATGCCCTTAGCGGAATGCAGCTGGGTGAATGGAGCGGGACTCCTAAAAATGAAATGCATAAAGAGTTTTTATCTTTGATGGAGGACTAACTAGACTGACTCTAACAATTAGTTTGTAGCTTCTGCAGGTGCATTAATCATGGCCTACATACTTGCAGAAAATACAAAACAATTGCTGGGACGTCTAAGTATACTTCTGAAATAGATGACAATTATCCTTAGTGTGTTTTCCTCCTATTTGACAGATCACACACCATAGAGCAGACGCTGAATTTGGTCTTGTTTGTACCTTGAGTGTTAATGGCATCGGCCCTCCTCCCGCCAAGTAGTTTTCGAACACTAGACAATGGTCCATTTCATGCCCCTCGCCTTTGCACTTTATGTACCATACTTTTTCGTGCACCTCTGGATAAGGTTTCCTATCCTATTTCAAACTTTGCATCTCCAAACATAGATTTTGCAGTTGCACGTGGATTTCTTGGACTCCCAGATCGAGGTCTTGTGTAGGGGTCTCATGCAATCTCATTGCCATCTCCAACACTTTGGCCTGGGTGGAAAGCTTTTGTTGCGACAACATTGTCCTTAGATGTGTTGATAGTGATGCTACAAACCATGTGCGATGTTGTCCATCTCTCAAAGTGATGTTGGCCTCGCGAATTATACTCTTCATTCTTTGGTCCAGATCCTAGGGGGTCTCTCTTGGGAGCATCATGATCTCCTTAAACCCAATAATTGATTGTGTCTCTGACTTTGGCCTGCTAAATTCTTTGTTCAGTGTGGTTTGGATTTTTGTGATTCCTATATTTGGGTGATCATTAGAATGCTTGATGTACCATGTTAATGCGTGGTCCTGCAATGTGCTCACCAGTGTAGCCTTCTTGATATTGTCAACAACGACTCCTTGTGCTTCCCATGCCACCTTTACCATGAACCAAAATTGGTCTGGATCTTCATTCCCTACTCCTATGAATATCGCTAGTTTGATCGCGCTCGCAATACTGAACTGTGGTGGTGACAGAGGTGGGGTGGGTGGAGATGGAGGTGAGGAGGGTGAGATGGGTGGCAGTGTAGGTGGGGGTGGTAAGTGCAGAATTCGTTGCCTTATCAAACTGACCATGCTTCTCAGAGAAACTTTTGCGAGTTATTCCTCGCTTTCCCGTAAGGGTGAAATTGAGGGATTGGATTCTAATTATTCATTACCTCCGCTTCTATAGATCTTCCTACTTCGTGTAGTCCCAAACATTAATTTATTGGCATAACCTGCTTTTCACACAATAACATCTTAATCCAAGTGTTAAAAGATTTAATATACTTACCATGCGATCCTTTGAGTAAGTGTCGCTCCACCTCATTGTAGTTGATGGTCGTATCTACCATGAAGTCAGTGATAAATCCTCCTATAATTCGATCGAGCGAATGGTCCACAGCTCGCGTGATCTTATCTCCTATCGCTTCTAGTTTGCACACTAATTCTAGAGTCCACACGATTGGTCTGTTGAGCCTACACCTTCTCTGACTGTCTTCTAGCTTTGCAGTCACTCATACAACTCAGAAGGAAAAGATGCAAAGAAAATTTCATCGATTTTCGTATATAAGTTGCGCTCCAGCTACTGTTCCTTAGATACTTGCAGATTCATGTTTTCTTGCACCATGAACTCATGAATATTCTTGTCCAGCCACCCTTTAATTTATTTCTTTGTTGGATTCTAGTGACACGACATCAGAGATCCGTTATGCAGATCCTAGTCCCGATGACAAAACCATTTGTTGGTTTATAGGGGCCTATCCCAGGTTCAGAGATGACTTTGCCAAACAAATCTTGGTACTACTAGCCCTTCCAGTAACATTCCATAGAGCGCAGACTAAGGTCTCACCTAAAGTAGTAAGGGAGGGTGCTAGAACTAGGTTTCTGCACCCTAGAGATGTCTGATGGTTTTTGGGTAGTCCATAGTTTGACCCTGCACACACGTTTCTACGTGCACATATCAGTACCTCGCAGCTTGCAATGTTGCCTTCATGTAGCCCTGATCGGGGCACAATCCTTGTTATTACCCAAGTTCCTTACTATTAATCTGATATTATCTGATTACTTAACTTATTTGTATGAGTCCAATTATACTTAACAATGTTCAGTATTCATATAAGTGTGCGCGATAAATTAAACAGTATAAATGCATAGAAAGTAATATAAAAGTAGATATACAATATTTGGAATCAAGCTTCCCTTTATTATTCTTCTTCTCGAGTTACAAACTAGACCTCACCCTACACACTTAGCTGCAGGGGTCCACACACTTAACCGCAAACTCTACTAGGCCTTTGTGCACTCAGCTGTAGAGCCTCTTCCTATTACTATGACCCAAGACACTTAGATTTATTTTTTATGCTCGCTATACTCTAGACCTCATTCGTATTCATCTATCTTCAATTATCTTTTACAACTTAGAGCCTCACTCTATTTATATAATCCCATGGTCCACGAGCTAACATGACATTACATTACATTACAAAACTTAGGGTGGACAACCTGATGACTCAATGTACATTTCACACTCCGTGCCCACAATTCGCGGAGTCTTACACCATTATTTGAACAAAACTTGGGCTTTGAGCCTCAAAACATGATGTGGGGGGATTCCATGCCCAACATGTATTTCATGAGTGATTGTACTTGTTATTAAGTGGCATTGATGGTTTTTATATGATGGTTATATTCTAGTTATAAGCATGGTTTCATAACAAGTTATAGTTATGGCTCTTGACATGTTTTGATTAGTTGATGAATGGTTAATGAATGAATGAGCTAATAAATGTCACTCCAGATATTATGATAGGGCATTACACCTTCTTAATGATTCTTAGATAAGTATCATACCCCTACGCTCATATATTCATTCATGACCTATAGATTACATGTTCAATATGTTTGATGAAAGAAATGTCATGGTTAGTCATGGTTAGGTCAAGTCTTTGATACAATTTCACATGAATGGTTTTTTCATGATGTTATCTATCATTCTAGAAAGTATCATTGAGTTTTTGGTAGTTGTTTGGAGGCTAATCTTGAATTTAGCCTCAAAATTCGGGACTGCACCCTCTAAACTAATGAATTTGGTCATAACCATACCCTGGTAGGCTTATGCATGCGATAGGAAGCCCTCAACCACATGGAGACATTGTCATGCATGCAATTGGGAGCTCATTTCATTGAAAAATCATTCCAGCTTAGGGTTTGGGAATTAGGAGTGTTGGTTTGGCTTCTAGGTGTGATGTAGCTCCTAAGGAAGGTCAATAAGGTTTCATTTTGTCAATTCCACTTCCTAAACTATACTCAGGAGGCTTATTCTTTTCAAGCAGCCCTCAGCTCATGTTTAACCCAACAGGATGGTGAAAGTAGATAAATGTGGGAGGAGGCACTATAAATTATTTTCTCAAATATTTTCTTCTAAATATAGAAATTTAATCATGAGTAAGTAATTATTTGTTTTACAAAGTTGTGAATGTTTAATTACCTCCTTATGATTATTATGTTTATTTATATTGAAAACATGTTGTGTGTCGGTACAAGATTTTCTTTTATCCCTATAAGTGATTCAATTTTGTTTCTTTTATTTTATCATTTCTAGTATTTTTTTTATGCTCTTCTAATTAATTAGGTAGCTAACCCATGTATAGGTTTATATAGCATCGTCACTACTCAACATTCTTTTGGGAATAATAAAGTCAAATTCTAACTTTGTCCAACCTAGAATTTAATTGAAGTGATTATGATTATTGGTGCATTTAGATGAATACTTTTTGAAGAGAGAAATATTTATAAGATATTGTAGAAACATGTTATGAGGATCCATAACATTGGAACACTCTTCCATCCAAAGATAGAGCACCTAAGAACGAGGCTAAAGAGAAGAATGTACAAAATTTATTTGACATTCAAATAGACCTATATAAGATCCTATTTCAAAGAATTGTAGGTACAAAGACAATTCATGATGGCCATGAGATTCCACAAGAAGATAATTTAGGATTCTCGGAGACTCTACAAGAAGTTCACGAAGGAATTGATCCAGTAAATGTCATCAAACTACAAAGATTGAAAAGGAAACAAGAAATTTTGAATATCCAAAAAAAAATGGAAATTTGAGTAACTATTCTATGAGAGGAAAAGATGTGGTCAATAAGATGTCTACTTTAGAGAAAATTTGAACAAATAGTTTATGATTAAAAAGGTGTTTTTGTCTCTAAAACGAATGTGGAACCATGTTGTCATAATCATTGAAGAAGGATATTTTCCTACCTCAATTTCGTCAAATAGTTGGATCCCTTATGTCCTATGATGAAATATTGAATGATTCCTTTGGAAAAAGGGATGGCAAAGCTTCTTCCTCCAAATTACAGCTACAATGAATGAATATACTCGCACTAGAACCAAAAACAATCAAGGCCAATATAGCAACCAAAGTCACAATGATTCATGGCAAACTAGAGGAAGAGATGGTTCAAGCGATGGAATGAGAGACAATTTGAAAAGAGAGATATTGTAATAAGTATGGCAACTTTGAGGGATTGTAAATTTAAATACTATTGATTGATTTTATCTTATGACAAAGCTAAAGATAGTAATAAATATGTCTGTATTTATATTTAGGGAATTCTAACCACATGTGAGGAAACAAGGATATTTTATTTATAATAAATGAAAAGTTACAAATCCAGGTTCATGTTTGGTGATGATAAAAAAGTAGAGGATGGCATATAAGGAGCTACGTAAATTTATATTTAAGAAGGTATGAAAAGTATTAAAAAATTATAAGGTGGTGTTTGAAAAATAATAACTTACAATTTATGATAAGAATCGAGGAAATAGGATGACTACTATTGTTCCTATGTTAGAGAATATGATGTTCTCGTTGAATTTTGGAGAACATAACAAAAGTATATGGCTTATAGGGAAAAAAATCGGTTGTGGTATATCAAGTATAGACATTTGAATTTAATAATTGGAGGCTTCTAAAATGAAAATCATTAGCTTATGGTTTTCCTAAGGTTTTGTAACACATGGAGGTATGTGAAGGATGCACTAAAGGAAAACATGCAAGAGAAATTTTGCAAAGGAAATGCATCAAGTGTCCATTATCCACTTTGGTTAAATAACTTTGACATTTCATTAATTCTATTAATGATTACTCACAAAAGTTTTATGTTTATTCTTTTCACTAAAGTGTTGTGTTTGCTTTTTGAAGACTAAGGATGACACCCTTAACACATTCAATAGGTTTAAAGATTTAATGGGAAATGAAAGATGTTGCAAAATCAAATGTTTAATAGATGATTGAATAGGACAATATTGTTCAAGATATTTTTAGAAATGTTCTCAATGACATTAAGAGACAAATCTCCACTACTTACAGACCTCAACAAAATGGAGTAACTTAAATGAAAAATAGAATAATGGTATAAATGGAAAGGAGTACATTACAAATTAACAAATCAAGCAATTATTTTTGGTGTGATGTACTTCCTACAACATTTTAGATTCTCAATCAAAGTGTTCTAAGTGCAATTGATATGATGGAACCTTACAAAACAAATCATATTTTTCATAATTTCAAGTTTTTCAGTTGTTTAGCTTATGTCCATGTAGCTAATCAAAATAGATAAAAAGTAGATACAAAAATTGAGCCATTAACTTTTATTGTATATAGTGAACAAAGCAAGACTGACAAGCTGTATAATCCTCTCACTAAGAGCATTGTTGTGTTAAAAAAATTGATTTTTGATGAAATGGATATTTATGGTAAGAAATTGACATGCGGATATATTTTTACTAAAAACCCCATGAATATTTTGTTTCTATATGTTATAAGTCCACTAAGTAGTTCCTCATATAGTTCTTCAATTCCAAGTGGAATCTCAGCTTCATGTTCAAGATCTACAAGGAAGGTAAGAAGATTAAGTTAGATTTATCAAAGGAATACAAGTCAAGCACATGAGAACAATTCAAGATGTGAGATAGTAAATTTTTGTTTACTTCCCAAGGTTATTTTGGAATCATAATGTTTTCATGATGCATGCTCTAATGAGGTTATGGTGGAAATAATTCAAGAAAATAGACTCCATTCATGAGAATGGTACAAAGGAGTTTAGAAAGTTTCCATATGATATAAAACTATTGGTACTAAATGGTTCTGCAAGATTAAGTGCAACAATAATGGGAGTGTTCAAATACACAAGGAATGATCTACTACTAAAGGCTTCGCACAAAGGTATAGTATTGCTTATGAAGACAAGTTGATTATAAAGACACATTTGCACTAGTAGAAATACAAGTGACATTTAAAGTGGAGATTTCATTGGAAACTCAAAGGAATGGAGAATACATCACATGGATATGAAAAATGCCCTTTTAATGGAAAATAAGAAGAAGTCAATGTGGAAAAGAAAAAAGGTTTTGAAGTGTAAGGAAAAGAACATCAATTCTACATTGTAAAGTTGAAGAAGGATTATGTGACTTCAAGAAAGCACTAATAGTGTGGTATTATACAATTGGTGTAGATTTTAAGTATAATAGCTTCAGAAGCGGCAAGAGTGAAGCTTATCTTTACTAAAAATAAAGAGTTAATGATATTATTATTATAAGTTTGTATATTGGTATTTTTATGTATATGGGTAGCTATTCTAAGATGAAGGTGGAATTCAAAAATTTTATGATGAAGGTGAAGAATGAGATAATTTTTTATCTAACGAATGAATTTGAGATGAGGATTTAGGTCACATGTGATATTTTATAGGAATGGAGGTTTATCAATGGCCACTTACATGCTATTTATGATCCAAAATTTGGTAATGATTTTATGAATCTTGATAGTCCTCACAATTTGGACTTTCTTACCTTTGATACTTTGTTCATTCTAAAGATAATATTTCACTAGTCTCTCAAAAATTTTATATCACCCTGAAATGTGTTCCCTACTATATTAAAAATATTACATCAAAACACAATTCAATGAATTTTCATATGATTTTCTAGGATTTATGGTACATTTACCTTAGAACTCAATTCCTGGGGTGTTTCTTTGAAACTCAACCTTTGAATTTCCTAAAAATTGAATGTCCCTGCCATGATTGGAGAATTCACTCCTTGATAACCAAACTAAAAATATTGATGTCTCATGACAACACTTTTCACATGTGAGAGAGCATACTCATGCTCACTTTAAAATCGCAAGAAGAGAATAATTATAGTTCTCTTTGATTGGGAAGCCTCCTTTTACAATGAATATAACTCAAGACCTATAACCACCTCCTCCCACATTTACCAAAGCTGATTGGTATGTTGGGGTAAACATGTGACAAGAGGCTACTATGATGTAATTCAACTCTACATGTACAGTTAAGGAAGTGGAACTGAAAAAACACAACCAATCTGACATTTTATATATGTTACATAACTTTTAGGAGCCAACCAACCTTTCCAGATGACCAACCCCTACAGTAACTTGACATTTTATTGAACTAGAGCCTTAGTCACTCCCACAACATGGGCATGCATACCACTATGAGCCTCTAGTTCCTCCTAGAGCAAGGGCATGCCAACGACTAAGGACTTTTTCAACTAGTTTTAAGCTTGCAACCCTGGATTCTGTGCCACTTTTTCAGGGCCAAGTCTCAGACCACTGCCCAAAACTTCATCAAACATACATAAACAAAAAATAACATTGAAACAAGTATACTACTGAAAATAATTGAAAAGATACTTGATCTAACTGCTACTAGCCCTTACAGAATTTCATCAATCATGCCACAAATATGCAATCGACAGATCATATCAATAGATCTGAGCACAGGGGTGTCATACTTACTTGAGAATCACTAAGAAGAATTGATGCCTTATCACATTATATGCACTGTCATCTATTAGGTCATATATTGAATGTTGTTTCAATTGCAAGTAAAAACATGATGAGATTCATACATCTTCATTATCATATAACATACTCATAACAAGCATATAACCAACAAAGGTAACAAGGATATAATAGCCATAAAAACCACATATGAATAAGTATATTTATCAGTCAATACAAGAGTAAATAATCTCTTATTAACATATGAAAAATGAAATGAGGTCTAGGACTTCCACGTACCACTTGAACATAGATTGGCTGAACCAAGTCTTTCTTTCAGTGAATCACCCCCATGCCATTTTCCAAGCATGAATGTGGGATCTCATGGAAAACATTCAAAAAAACTAAATCATGGATTGTAGAGGCCAAACCACCTCAACCATCAACCAATAATTCCAACTCATGATCGAACATCAGTAACGATCACAATATTGGTCTCTACCCAAGTTGTCCAGGGCTCTAGAGCATTTATTCTAGCCAAGGATTCTAGGACAAGTAACTTAGTCCACAACTATTATCGGGATTCCAAACAATTTGTCCAACCAAGACTTCCAAGACAAGTAACTCAACCCACCACAACCTTCTAGAGCATTTGTCCAACCAAGGCTTCTATGACTAGTAACTCAAACCAAGTTGTTACACAACTTCCAGAGTGTTTTTCTAGCCAAGGCTTTGAGGATATAATAACTCAATGCACAACCATAAGTAACATGAGAACCAACCAGAAAAAGAAGGAAAGACACCCAAAACACCATGGCTATCCAGGAAATGGAAAGGCTAGGGAAATACACCATCAATCTAGGAAATACTCGATGCCAATGACATATCACAACCATGAACTAACATGCATGTGCCATGCATGCAACCACTAGAAAGGAAATCATGCATGCAACATGGTACTTGCAAGTAAAACCTATAGTAGTCGTTGTTCCTAATGTCCTCTTACAGTTTCTTTCTCGTCCTTTTCCTTCTTTCTCAAAAACTACAAGTATGCCACACTCCTCCAAGAGTGATCCAAGACAACTCTAAGTGTCGAAGAGTATGAGAGAGAGAGTAGAAAATGAGAGCTCCAAAAATGAAATGAAAAAAAATCTACAAACTATTCCTCATAAGAACATTTATTAATGAGGCCTGTATTTTCTTCAATTTTCCTTCATTATACTCCTCATATGCAACATGTGACCTTTCGCCTTCCTTTTATCCTAATTTCCATTATTTTCATAAATAAAATGTCAATAAATGTATCATGCCTTTCCAAAGCCCGTGTCACTTCCTTTTTCCATTTCCATATCCATTAATTAATCACAAACGAGTGTCACTTCCTTTTTCCATTTCCATATCCATTAATTAATCACAAGTGATCCTATCACTATGTTTTTTCCCAACATTAAACTTTGAATACGTGTCCCATGACCATGGATATTATTTTTCCTTTATTAACATTATTAGGTGGATTTTTGAGCACGGTTGTTACAGAACCCTCCCCCTTGGGGGAACACTATCCTCATTTTTAAATGACACCTACAACCAACAAGACCACTAAAAATAAAAACATATTCCCCATGGAGCTTTATAACTTAGCTCGTTGCAGCGTTTACAATGATCAATCTCTTGAGAATCAAACCAACATGGGAAACATAACAACATCAAAACTATAATGACATGAAACCCACATCATTTATTGGATCTTTATAACATAGGTCATGGTAGTATTTACATCCATATACATATATACATATACCAAAACACCACACCAAAACATATTCCAAAAACATTCACTCAACCAACAAATAGAGAAGGATACATAGCCCAAATCTGATTTGTCATATCCCATGTATCTTTATCGTGCCCAAAGTGCTTCCATTATAGCTTAACTCTACTTGATTGCTTGGTTTCAGAGCATGATCATCTTTCTCTGTAAAATGCACTAAGGTTCTAGCTAGATTTCTCCTTCTAGTTCCACCTACAATACAGGCCAATCAATCACATGATCAACATCTTTAACATACTTCTTAAAAAATGACACATGCACAAGTCGTGGACTTTCGCTATGATAGGCAACGCAAGTCGATATGATACTGGTCCAATCCTCTCAAGGATCTTCGCTTTGGCTTCATGCAAAATTACACTTATTCCCCAACCTAAAACTCCTTAAACATCATTTTCTAATCTGCATAACACTTGTTTCTGTCTTGCACTACCTTCAAAGTCTTCTTGATTACCTGGATTTCCTATTTCATCTAATCCAACATGTCTAGTCCAATAAACACTTTTTGCATTGGACCAGTCCAACTGATGGGATTATTATGACTCCATCCATAGAATGCCTCAAACAAACTCATCATCAAACATTCCTAATACCAATTGTTGTATGCAAACTCAACCAGTGGAAGATACTTTTCCTACTTTCACTATTGATGTATGATGTACATTCTCAACATGTCCTCCAAAATCCTATTGACCCTCTCTGCTTTTCCATATGTCTACGGATGAAAAGTTGTGCTAAAGATCAAATTTTTACCCAAGCCTGCAACTAACTCTTTCCAGAGCCTAGAAGTGAACTTGGCATCCTTTTCTGATACGATCTTCTTTGGCACACCATGCAACCTAGCTATATCTTTGGTGAATACCTATGCTATATCATTAGCTGAATATGTAGACTTCACTAGAATGAAGTGTGTTACCTTAGTCAACCTATCCACAACTACCATTATAGAATAATGTTGTCTATATGGCTTTAGATTACCTGTAATGAAATCCATGGAAATGATATACCGCTTGCACTTTGGAATCAGAATCAGTTGTAGTAGTCCACCTGGATTCTTAAACTCTACTTTTACCTGTTGAAAATCGAAGCATCTAGCCACAAAATCTTCCACTTCCTTCTTGTTGGCTTATATGGGCCTAACCCAGCTTCGGAAGATTTATTTAGCCAAACAAATCTCGCAACTACTAGCCCTTTCCACAACAACCCATGGAGCGCAGATTGAGGTCTCACCCAAGGTAGCAGGGGAGGGTGTTGGAACCAAGTTTCTGAACCCTTGGGATGCCTTGATGTGGTGTGGAAGGTTCTCACACCATTCTGTGGGTTCGCACCACTCGGCCTCACATAGATCCGAATCCAGAAAAATCCTTACTACATATTAATGCATTGTTTATAGATTAGATCTACTTTTTATGGTATTTACAAAAACATTTAATGGAAATAACCAATTCGCACACCCAAAAAAGATACAAATTCACATAGACTCATAACATAAGCATACATGCATAGATCAAACAGTTATATCAACCATAAATTAGCTAGATCTGCAATAATTCAGAGTTAACACGGAATTTCAAAATCAAATTATTTTTATTCACTTCCTTCACCAATACATCCAGATCCACCCTACGCACTGAGCTGCAGGGGTCCGTGCACACAACTGCGGACTCTACTAGGCGTCTGCGCACACAACTGCAGAGCCTCTATCTATCTACAAACACCCTTGACTCGGACTTATAAACGCTTCAAGACTTCATTCTTCAAAAACCCATTACATTCTAGATCCAAAAGTACATACCAAAAACTACTTTCTACCCATAGAGCCTTGCTCTATTTATACATTCCCATGGTCTACAGACCATGGGCAAGCCAACTTACTTCCTATTCTTCTATATTATTTCTTGGGTGGACAACCCTTTGACTCGATCTATTACATTTCATGCTCCGCATATTTCGGAATTTTTACAATATTTTTATCCTAATTTATAGGCTCTAAGCCCCCAATACTATTACACAGGACCTCCGCTACCCAACAAGCCCCCAACACCATCATTGTGATTCATCCCAAGTCACTCGTTGGTGCGGCGAGATGCGCTGCCTAGGCTCCATGGTTCACCTCCCCGTGAGTGACGTCCTTCATTCTGCTGCTCCTTCTTTGTCTCTTGCAAAGCATCTTCCAGATCTTGCTTCATGGTTTCTACCAAGTCTCGTAACTGATAATGCTCATTCTGCTATGCTCGGTTAACATAGAACACCCCCTAATAGGATTTTAGCTCTAGCCAGGGTGCCGCATATGGGACCACCTCGTACTAACGCAGCCAATTTCTAAGTTCGTATCTTCTCTTCGCACTGTCTGCTACACATTTTGTTGCAATTTTACAAGACCATTGCTATTGTCCACGAGATCCCAATCTTCAAAATACACTAGAGATGACTTGTTAACTACATTTCCTCCAATTGGCTCCGTATTCACAGCTTTTCCTTTATCCTTTATGGTTCGCCGACGAGACCATCGGTAAGGCGACAACATCTGGACTAGTTCTGCTTCGTGTCTATAAACTTCTGATACATCCCCTCCCATCGATGTTGAAGTATGCATGGTGCTCATAGTTGTCTACATCGTATTCTTTAGAAAACCTAAAATCTTTGGCCATATCACGACATTCGGCCTCACTCCTTGAGCGTAGATAATAAAGAGTTCCATAGCGGCAGGAAAGCACAATAACTTAAGGTTTTTAGAAGCATAGCTTGTTTGATGAAGGCCTCCTTGTGATTTATAAGTGTTTCAAAATTCAAATTCGTTGGCTTCCACCTTCTCCAATGTCCTCATATTGAGCCTGTGGTAGATCGTTCAAGATATGGTTTGTACCTTATCTCTTAATTGCTTTCTGCCCACTCCCTTTTTCCATAATTCAAACATCTTGTCATGAATAGTGATAGCAACAACCACCTCTCTGCTTGAGAACGTAGCACCGCCTCCCGTTCTGTGTAAACACGACCCTTGTCATAGACCATGTCCATGCGCACCATGGTCGTCACGCAGCTTCCCCCTAGTCTACTTTATCGTCCTGTGCTCTCTTTCAATTGGCTGGAGCAGTGAGACTGTCCTTCGATTGGTTAGTTAGGTGGTCGACCCACCCATGTAGAGCTTTAGGCGACTATCATTTACTCTTCACGGAAAGGGGTCTCCATTGAGCCTAGCAAGCTGGACCATGCCTCCATCTATAACTTCTTTGACTACATAGGGACCCAACTAATGCATTCGGAGCTTGTAGGGAATTTCTCGAACTTGCTGTCATATAGTAATACTAGATCATTCTCCTTGAAAGTGCGCACCTTGATATGTTGATCATGACATGCTTTTTCTCGCTATTTTTTTACTTGTTGATGGAATCTAGCTAAAAACCATTCCTCGTCAAGTTCATCCAGTTGCACGAACCATTCCTTCAAAGCCCCACAGTCGGCCATGCCTGTTATTGTCGCGATTCACAAACTGGGTAGAATATATTCCATGGGCATAATGGCTTCCTTACCATAGACTAATCAGAAAGGTGTCTGCCCTGTCGACTTCTTGCATGTGGTTCAGTAAGCCCATAGGAGAACAGGGATGTGTAAGTCCCAATTGTTTCACTATGCGTTACAAAGCTTAGTCAACGAAGTGTCCAAGATTTTGTTGAATTCTTTGATGGTCCCATTCACTTTTGGATGGTATGGCATACTCTGTTGATGATATATCTGGAATTCCTTAATGAGTGCACTAATCATTTCATTCAGAAAGTGCGTTTCCTGGTCACTCATTAGAATTTTGGGACATCCAAACTATTTCAACATGTTTTCAAACAAAAATTTTGCCACTGTAGTAGTCGTGCAGTCCTTAATTGGCTATTCTTCTGCCCACCGGGTCAAATATTCTGTCACGGTGATGATGTAGCATGTACCCATCTTCCCTTGAGGTGCAATAGGTCCCATGAAGTTGATTGCCCACTTCTCGAATGGTTGCAGCATCATATATGGATTGAGTGGCATTTCATCCCTTCACGATGGTTTCCCAGTCCATGGAAACATGTCACAAGCCCGACAGTATGCTTTTGAGTCTTGATGTAGAGTTGGCAGCCATAGTCCTACACGAAGAATCTTCTGTGCTGTGGCGCGACCCACATAATGTCCTCCAACAAACCATCAATGTTCTTCAGCCATGATCTGTCCTCGCTCGAATTCTGGTACATATCTACATATTATTTCATCATTGCCCATCTTGTACGGGTGTCTTGCAATAACAGTAAAGTCTATTGCGCATATCACCAATTCTTTCTTCTTCTGAATGGAAGATCCTTGCGGCATAGTTCGTATGGTTAAGAAGTGAATTATGTCCATAAAATGGCCATCCGTGACACGCACTACATATAGTTGTGTATCTGGTAGTCCTTCCTCTTGGCTGTTCTCAATTTGAGATAGGTGGTATGGGCCTCCATTCAAACATCTTGTCTTTACGATGACTTTGAAGTCATATTCTTGAAATAATAAAAAGCACTAACGAATGCGCCCCCCAACATAGGCTTATTCACTAGGTATTTTAGTGCTGAGTGGTCAGTATACATCTTAAAGTGTCCTCCAAGCAAATAGTGGCAGTATTTATGGATCGCATATACCATCACCAATCCTTCTCGCTCAGTAGTGGAGTATTTCTTCTCAGCTTTTGAAATTCATCGACTTGCGAACGCGATCGGATGATCAATTCCCTCTGTTGCTTCTTGAGTGAGTACTGTGCCCAATGCGATACATGACGCGTCAATGTGCACATGAAATTCAATGTCCCATTTTGGAAAGACCAATATAGGGGCTGATGCCATATTTTCCTTAAGCGTTTCTAGGCTTCTGTTGCATTCCTCATTCCAGCAATAAGTAGCATCCTTCTTCAACAACTGTTCCATTGGTGTCATGATCTGTGTGTAGTTTTTTATGAACTTCTGATAGTAGCCAGTGTGTCCCAGTGTCGCACACAGTTGTTTGACACTTCGCGGTGCTTGAAAATTGAGTATGATAGTGAACTTTGCTAGATCCACCATCAGACTTTTCTTACAAACCACATGGCCGAGAAGGTTCCCAAAGGGGATGAGGAAAGTACACTTCTTCAGATTGAGCGCAATCTGATGCCACCGGCAAGTATCTAGCACTAATCATAAGCTTGTGGTATGTTTTTTAACTAGCCCAAATACGGTTAAATCATCAAGATATACCTCTAATAACTTGTGTATAAATATCTTGAATGCAACTACCACAACGTGGGAGAATATCGCCAGCGCGTTCTTTAGTCCAAAGGGCATCACCGTATACTAAAAACATCCCCATTCGGTGGCGAAAGTTTTCTTACTTTTGTCCTCTAGCACGATCTTGATCTGGTGGTAACCCAAGAATCTATCTCTGAAGGAGTACGCTTCCTGTCCTCCCACATTCTCCAGTACCTCATTTGTAAATGGCATCATAAATGGATTGTTGACACACGCATCAATGAGCTTTCTGAGATCGATTTAGATGCAAATTTCACCCTTTTGTTTCTTCTCCTACACAACAATAGGACTTACCCAGTCAGATTCTTCTACGGGTTCAATTATTCTCGCTGCAAGCATCTTATCCAACTCTTCGCAGACCTTCCCTTTGTATTTTGGATTCAACCGGTAAGGCCGCTGCTTAGCTGGCTTCACATCTGGCTTGAGGGTTATCTTCATCTTTCCTAGGTCACCGAGGATACCTTTTAACTCCATGATTTTTGTAGGGAATAAGTCTTGATATTCTCAAAGCAATTCAACCATCTTTTCCACCGTGGCATCGTCCCAATAGTCTCCTAGCATTGCATACTTTGACTCTTCCTCTGTTCTGATGTTTACCTGTTTTGTTTTCATTGGTGCAATGATGTCTAGATCCTCGACTGCTGGACTGTGCACCTTGTAACTCCCCTCTGTTTCTGGAATATTGATGTTTCTAGGATCGTCCTCATCATCTTCTACCTGCACATTGTAATATTCCAGGGGCTGGCTCAACTGTCATGACCAGTCTGGCTACCTGATTTATTATGGTTTTGATGGTATTTTGAATATAGTGGCCTTTACCATCTACAACACATCATGCACAGTATCCATCCATTGATCCTCAAAGAGGAAAGTTGACAGAAACCCTTCATGCGAGATATCCCATTCACTTGTGCCATGTCAGAGTTCTATTTCAGTATACCAATTCCTTGGGATGATGTCCACGGTATGATAAAATAAGTGTACCCACTCCTGTTGAGGCTCATCTCCATAAGCTTGGAACTATCTAGTCAAGTTCATGCGTAGATCATCATGTCCATCGTATTTCTCCGTTATGCGTAGTTCCAGTCTCCCAAATCATATCTGCATCATGCACCTACAGTCACGCAAATTTTCAAAGGTTCCTTCATGTGTGCCCCACCAACGCACATGCGTCACGTGCAATTCCCATTTCAACGCATCGAACTGCTGGTGCTCTAGTACCGTGCTTTCAAATTTGCTCAAGAATTCATCTACTAGTGTTAGGCCATCATACATTGGTAGTTCACGATCCTGAACTTTAACACAACACAATGATTTAGTCACCATATTGTAGTTTAATGTGGTTACCACTAGGTTAGTTGAGATCTGCCTCACTTCGACCTTTTTCTATTTTGAAGGTGAGTTCTTCGAGCAAACCTATGGGGTTGCCATCGGCTCACCCCTATCTCCCTGTTGTTGCAAATTTGTTTATGAAAGATTTTGAATCCAAGGCTCTAAACTTAGCCCGCCTCCTACCCAAGGTTTGGAAAAGATATGTAGATGACACTAATGTCATCTGGTCTCAAGGCCAAGAGGAGTTAGATCTCTTCTTCGATCATCTCAATAGTCAATCCTTGGCCATTAAGTTCACTAAGGAACAAGAAATCGATGGTTGCCTTCCTTTCCTTGATATTCTTATTTCGAAGAATAATGATGGTTCCCTCTCCCACCAAGTGTTTCGCAAGAAAACTCATACAGAGCAATATCTTCATGCTAGTTACCACCATTTCCCGGCCCAGAAGTTGGGGGTTCTCAACACCCTTTCTACTCATGCCTTAAGGATCTCTGATGAAAAGAGCTTTGAGGAGGAGAAATCCCATCTCCTTAATGTCTTTGTTGAGAATGGTTATAGCAGACACATGGGACAAAAGGCTTTCCTCAAAGCAGCTAAGAATTCGTTAACTAGAAGAGGACCTAAAGAATGGATTATTGGTGTTCATTTTCTGTTTGTTCAGGGGACCATGGATAGGATTGCAAGGATTCTTAAGAAGAATAATGTCTTCGCAACCTTTGGACCACTTAACACCATTCATAAGTCCCTCAGATCAATGAAGGATCCTATTGACCCCAAGGACATGAAAGGGGTACATATTATTCCTTGTTCATGTGGGACCCACTATATTGGTGAGATTGGTCGCTCCATTAATCAAAGGATTAATGAGCATGCAACTGACTTTAAGCATATGAGAACCAAGTCTTCCACTTTAGAGAAGCATGTGGAGAAAACCAACCATCATGTCTGCATTGAGGAAGCTAGTGTTATTGCTACAGTGTTGCAATTCCATCACTAGAAATTTAGGGAAGCCCTTGAGATTGAAAAAAGGCTGAACAATCTCAATAGAGAGGATGGCTAGAAGATCAGTAGTTGCTGGGTCCCAGCCCTCTCCTCCTAGTCGTCTTCTTCCATTCTTCCCCTCCCTTGGTTTAGCTTGATCTGGTTGTTTTTTAGTAATTTTTCCCTTATTGTGGTTGATATAGGTGGACTTATTGTAGTAGCACTTTATTTATGCTATTGTTTTATTCTAATAACATTAGGAAAATATTCTTGAAACTATTATAGGATAAATAATACTATTTTTTTGCCCTTAAATAAACTATTAATTATTTTTAAATCATATATAAATATTTTCTAACCTTGAGTCTCTAACTATTTATATATTAAAAAACTCTTTAAACTATTAATTTATATTAATTATTTTATAATTATTATTAATATTATTTATAAATATATGTCCCTATTAACTTATATTTATATAATTACTAGTTAATAGATTTACTCATTTTTCACTTTTATACTAACTAAGTATTTATTATATAATAATTTTGACTATCTAACAATGGATTAAATAATTTATTTTATTGAGCTTACTTTATTCTAAATATATTATTCTTACTTATTCTTATAACATATATTTATAATGATAAAATGGTCCATTTAAGTTTATTTTAATAAGAATATAAATCACCTAATTAACTTATTTAATTAAATAAAGTTTATACCCCTTATCAAAGTCAAACTAGTTGTTTCCCAGTCAAATCTAGTCATTATCATTATAGCCATTACCTGGTTCAGAAATATAGTCATTGGATGTTCTGCCCTATCTATTTAATACGCTAAGCGAGATCTGTTCATTCAACTTGTCTTGATGATGAACCACACTGGTTGGTTCGAAGTGCATCGACAAAAGTATCTCTATGTGATTTTCATCGAAGAATATTCTCAAACTTGATATGGATCACAAAAGCCTAAATTCAATAAGCGGTTACGCTATTCAGCCGGTTATGCCATAGCTCATCTTCTTCATTTGAATCTTTAGTGTAGGAGTCTGCATGCTCCCATCATATTCTTCCTTTCTCCATCGGATTGTCCCTCACTTGATGTCATGCAGTGATTTTGTAAATACAATCTAATTCATCATCACTTCCTTCGTTGCGCATGGGTTCAGTGTAACGTGGTTCTTCATCTGGGTCTAACAGAATGACTATGTGGAGAAACCTCTTCTCAAAGATCATTTTCTGCTTCTTTAAATTAGTAACTCCATTCATGTGAGTGGCCCAGTCTATTCCTAATAACGCAACGTAAGGGCTACTTTCATCAACAATTTTGATTACCTCGAAGTCCATTCGGGTGCTTGCGCCTTCTATATCTATCGTAATCCCTTGTAGTCTTCCCATGGGCAAGATCTTCTGTTGATTCGCCATCCTTAATTGAATAAGAGACCATTACAACATGGGCTTGCCCATGCGCTCCCATGTCTGTCTAGGTAGTACATTTGCATCTGAGCCCAGGTCCAGAATTATTTGGTCCATCTCATAGTCACCAATATTTGTTGTTAACTGCATTTCCCACCCAGTCCGTGACACATGTTTTCCCAATTTTCGGATCACACGAGGTTCACTTGACCCTACGCACCTATTTATCAATTCTTGCAAGCCCTTAACTACTCTATTATCATGAAGCAATTTCATGCATGTCTCTAGAAAGGTAGTCGGCATCGATGGATCCCTTAGCTCGGATTGCTCCCTACTACCTCAGGTAGAGACTACTGCGAAGCACTTCCTAGCTTCTAGACCTGTCTCCTTGCAAATTCTAGTGCCCTCCTTGGTTGGTTCCCCCCTATCCTCTCCTGTGACCATGCCACTTCTTAGCACCATGTTTAGGTTGAGATCTTGTTTGCACGGTTCAGACCTCATCATCTGGACATTTTGTGTCATCGTAGGTTGTGCTGCCTTTTTCTCATGAATCTGCGCTATCAGTGTGGGGCAATCTATCAGTTCATGATCGAATTGTTCACAGTACGAGCACGATATTCTATTTAGATTAGTACAGTCCCACGCATAGTGACCTAGTCCTCCACAGTTGTATTAGATGAGCTGGCCGCGACCCCTTCCTAGCCCCATTCCTCCTTGTCCTCATCCATGTCCCTAGAACCCACTGCGTGCTATTGTCATGGATGGATCCTGACCTTGCACTTTAGTCTACATTCTGTAGGCAGGTGATTGATCCATCGATAGTTGATAAATACGATAATCTCGTTCCTCATGGCCCACCGATCTACAAAAGTTGTAAAATAGCCACTAGGGGGTTTGTCTCATGTTCTGTAATAGATGATAATTGTCCATGGCATGCTTTCCTCCCTCTTGAAATATCGCATGCCAGAGTGTAGGAGCCGTGCTTGGCCCTGTCTGTACCTTTGGTTGCAACAGCGTTGGTCCCCCCGCTGCCACATAGCTTGCAAAAACTAGACAGTGATCTTTATCATGACGCTGGCTCTGACACTTTATACACCATACTTTCTCTTGGACTCCTGGGTGAGGTGCATGTTCTTGTTTTAACTTTTACATTCCTAAACACAGGTTTTGTATCTACATGTGGATTTGCTAAACTCCCAACCTTGGATCCTATATCAGAGTTTGATGCAACCTCATCGCCATCTCTAATGCCTCAGCCTAGGTTGAGATCTTTTATTGTGACAACGCCATCCTCAGATGTGGCATTAGTGATGCCACAAATCATGCATAGTGATATGCATTCAATAGCATCATGTTTGCCTCATGGATTGTACTTTTCAATCTCTGATCTAGATCCCACGGAGTTTCACCAAGCATCCTCATGATTTACTTCAACCCTATGATTGATTATGTTTCGGATTTTGGTTGGCTAAACTCTTTTTTTAATTTGGTTCGGATCTTCGTTGCTCCCGCATTCGGGTTATCGCTTCAGTACTTTATATACCATGTCAGCGCTCCGTCCTACAACATGCTAACTAAGCTAGCTTTCTTGATGTTATCATCTGTAAATCCATGTGCTTCCCATACCTCTGCTACCACGAACCAAAATTGTTGCGGATCTTCGCTTCCTGCCCCTTTGAATACCAGTAGCTAGATCACACTCATCATTATTAACCTTTGGCTTGTGCATCAGTGTTCCATAAACTCGTACTGCTACTAATCCAATCAATCTTCAGATTCTTTCCTTTTAGGATTCTAGTGTTCCGACATCACACACCCCTTAGGCAAATCCTGGTCCCGACAACGAAATCATTTGTTGGCTTATATGGGCCTGACCTAGGTTTGGAAGAGTTATTTAGCCAAACAAATCCCGCAGCTACTGGCCCTTTTGGCAATAGCCCGCAGAGCGCGGATTGAGGTCTCACCCGAGGTAGCAAGGGAGGGTGCTGGAACCAGGTTTTTGTACCCTTGGGATGTCTTGATGTGGTGTGTAAGGTTCACACACCATTCTGTGGCTTCGGGCCACTCAGCCTCACGTAGATCCAAATCCACGAAAATCCTCACTTCTTATTAATGCGCTATTTATAGATTAGATCTACTTTTTGTGGTCTTTATGCAAACATTTGATAGAAATAACTAGTTCATGCACCTAGAAAAGATACAGATTCACATAGACTCATAACATAAGCATATGTGCATAGACGAAACGGTTATATCAACCATAAATTAGCTAGATCTGCAATAATTCAGATTTAACAGAAAATTTCAGAATCTACTTATCTTTATTCACTTTCTTCACCAATACATCCAGATCGGCCCTGCGCACTCAGCTGCATGGGTCCACGCACACAGTTGCGGACTCTACTAGGACCCTGCGCACACAGCTGTAGAGCCTCTATATATCTACCAACACCCTTGACTCAGACTTACATACGCTTCAAGACTTCGTTCTTCAAAAGCCCATTACATTCTAGATCCAAAAGTACATACCAAAAACTACTTTCTACCCATAGAGCCTCACTCTATTTATACATTCCCATGGTCCGCGGACCATTGGCAAGCTGACTTACTTCCTATTCTTCTATATTATTTCTTGGGTGGACAACCTTTTGACTTGATTTATTACATTTTGTTCTCCACATATTTCGGAATTTTTACAATATTTTTATCCTAATTTATAGGCTCTAAGCCCCAAAACTATTACGCGGGACCTTCGCTACCTAAAAATTCTTCAAATTTGGCCAATAAAACTTATTCACCGTTGGCAACATCTTCTACTATCCCAAGTGACATGAATACGACTTAGTATGAAATTCCCTCAAGATAAGCTTCTCGAGCTCATGATTTTCTAGCACATATATCTTGTCCCTAAATCTGACCAAGCCATTTTCTGTGAGATGATAGTCCACATCTTGATCAATTGTACCCTATTGCAACCTACAGATAATATCCTTATACCTATCATCCTTCTCACCTGCCTACAAGATTTGATTTTGTAAATCTGTCCCATAAAAGCTCATAGTTGATATATGATTCACCTGTATCCTCCTCATAAGAGAATTTGCATCTTTGTTCTCTTTACTTGTAATCTACCTGATCTCAAAGTCAAACCCAATGATAATTTCCAACCATCTAGCTTGTCTATCATTCAAATTTAGTTGGAAATATATATACCTCAATCCACTATGATCACTCATCAAGATGAACCACCTTCCAAGAAGATAATGCCTCCACATCTTCAAAGCATGGATGATCGCTGCCAACTCAATATCATGTGTTGTATAATTCTTCTTGTGCTTATTCAATTTCCTTGATTCATAGAATACTACCAATCCTTCCTCCATAAGGACTCCACCAGGTCCTCTCTTGGAAGCATCTGTACATACCACAAACTCTTTGTCTAGATTTGCAATCTTTAAAACTGCAGTATTCATCAATAACTACTTCAACTATTCAAAATTTCCTACACATTCCTATGTCCATTCAAATTTCCTATCTTTCCTTTGCAACGATGTAATAGGATATGTAATCTGAGAGAATTTCCTGATGAACCTCCTATAGTAAAATACTAGTCACATGAATTATCTTGCCTCATCCACATTTCTAGGAGCTTCCCACTCAATGATAGCCCTTATCCTCTCTAGATCCACTACTATGCCTTCCCTGAGACCACATGTCCCAAATAGTGTACCCTTTTCTAAAAGAAACTACATTTGCTAATGTCGGCATACAACTAATGCTCTCTTTGCAGTCTCAATATTGTTTCTTAGTGTTTGACATGTTCTTCCTCATTCATAGAATACACCAATATATCATCAATGAATACAATAAAAAAATTGTCCAAATAAGGATACAACACACTATTCATCAAATACATAAAGGTAGTTGGAGAATTAGTCACACCAAATGGAGCTACAACAAACTCATAATTTGTTAGGCCCTTATACTACTAGTGTAACCCCTTATTATTATTAGTACAAACCCCTTATTATATTGATGTACCCATGTAGTGCCCATATT